>QODF01000078.1:2699467-2710561 GCA_024372805.1 Oostethus manadensis | reverse complement strand
CACACACACACAAAAAACAAAACCTTGTCCTAGCTTCATATTGAAGTTCTCCTTTGATTTTGTCGTAATTATAACTGGGGCGAGGTATGACTGTGAAAACATTATTTTTGGGGCAAAAATCCACAAATTTGCAGGTCTGTCAATGCAGGATCGTTTAAAACGTCACACGTGTTGATGGCGCTCTCAGGAAAGAAAGAAGCTTCACGCACGCTTCTTGTTTTCCTCGGCAGCGGGTAACAACGCAGACATTATCGACACGTTTTTAGACGAAGGCACTCAGAGAAACGATTCGTCCTTCAGCTCCTCCGACACTGCGGTTGCTATCTCGCCGCCTTTGTTTCCTCCCGGGTTCACGCAGGGCGGGCGCCGCTTCTTGTGCTTGGCCAATGTGGGAGAGAGAAATACGATTTGTAAGATAAAGTCTGCACAAGGATAGCAGCAAAAAAAATAGAAATCATTGGCCCGTGTGGGACAGAAGAATGCTGGAGGTAAGGAAAAGGTAATGGCCGCTTAATTAACCTCGCCTACCTCAATCTGCTCACACTTCCTTTAATGTGTTAGCGACCTTGCTGCCAGTAAGACTGAGTCCAGCTATAATTTCATTAAAGGAGTGCACATGTTTAATGTTGCACCCGCCACTCAGGTCACTGGCATCCTCACCCCGTCACCTGACATCCAACATGGCCGCACGCAGACTAATTTGTCAAGTTAGTCAAATGGGACATACAGTAGAGTTGAAAATAATAGCAATCCAATGTGACTAACCAGATGAATCACTCTTATTAGTATATTTTTATTACTACATGGCAAACAGGTTAGCAGTAGGTGCAGTAGATTCTCAGAAAACAAACAAGACCCAACATTCATGATATGCACGCTCTTAAGGCTGTGCAATTGGCCAATTAGTTGGAAGGGGTGTGTTCCCAAAAATAGCAGTGTGAAATTCAATCAGTGATCAATTTAGTAAAAAATCAGGTGTGAATCAGATGGCCCCTATTTAAGGATGGAAGCAGCACTTGTTGAACATCATTTCTCTTTGAAAGCCTTAGGAAAATGTGTCGTTTCAGACATTGTTCAGAAGAACAGCGTACTTCGATTAAAAAGTTGATTGGAGAGGGGAAAACTTATGAAGATGTGCAAAAAATGTTTGGCTCTTCAGCTAAAATGATCTCCAATGACTTAAAATGGAGAGCAAAACCAGAGACACGTGACAGAAAACAGAAGACAACTATCACTCTGTTAAAAAAAGGCATGTGCAAAAGAGATTACAATTTGCCAAAGAACACATCATCTGGCCTAAAGAGAAATGGAGCAACATTTTGTGGACCGATGAGAGTAAAATTGTTTTTTTTTTAGTCCAAGGGCCGCAGACAGTTTGTGAGACAACCCCCAAACTCTGAATTCACGCCACAGTACACAGTGAAGACAGTGAAGCATCATGGTATGGGCATGTTTCTCCTACTATGGTGTTGGGCCTATTTATCCCATAGCAGGGATCATGGATCAGTTTGCATATGTCAAAATACTTGAAGAGGTCATGTTGCCTTGTGCTGAAGAGGACATGCCCTTGAAATCAACAAGACAATCACCCCAAACACACTAGTAAACCAGCAACATCTTATGTTGTTATGTTATGGAGGGGCCAGCCCAATCCCCGGACCTTAATCCAATGGAGAACTTGTGGGGTGACATCAAAAATGTTGTTTGTGGAGCAAACCAAGAAATGTTCATGAATTGTGGAATGTTGTTAAAGAATGTTGGAGTGGAATAACAGCTGAAAGGTGCCACAAGTTGGTCGAGTCCATGCCACACAGATGTGAAGCAGTTCTAAGAAACTAATTTTTAGTTTAGTCATTCACAGGATTGCCAAATCCTACAAACAAAGTTTGTAGTTTGTAAAGTCAAGGGCAAACACTGCTCTTTTTTGAACACACCCCTTTCAACTAATTGGCCAATTGCACAGCCTTTAGAGCGTGCATATCATGAATGCTGGGTCTTGTTTGTTTGAGAATCTACTGCACCTACTGGTAACTTGTTTGCCATGTAGCAATAAAAATATACTAATAACAGTTTTCATCTGGTTAGTCACATTGGACTGCTATTATTTTCAACACTACTGTACTTGCTCACGGTGCAAAAACAAAAACACACCACCATCCACAGCAAGTTAATGCATCACATAAGTCATCACTACTGCTACTATGTGGGTGGTAAATAACTAAGCGCAAAACATTATTTCCAAATGCCCACAAGGCATGTTGGGTAGTCCAGCGGTAACAAAAATATGAACTATGAACAAAAAAAACATTGGATATCAAGTGTATCTTAACTCCTCATAACCATATTTAGCAATGTAGCAAAAATGCAACAAACATGTTTTAAGAGAGTACCATAAGCTACCCAGCATGCCTTGCGGCAGGAATATATGGGTGGGTTTTTTGGCATGGGTATTGAGCGTAGATATTTACGCTCAATAGAAGAACCCGACTGATGTTTGATTCTGATGACAGTGTTAGCTGAGGTCAAAGGTTTCACAGTGGTAAAAATATCTGACCCGACATGTGTCTGGGTTGCAGGCTCATACACCGGCTGCCTTTTTTCTTCCTGGCGCTTTTCTGTGCCGACGTCGTCCGACAGGTTAAAAATTACAGCGGAATTTCCACACGAGCCGTCCATGACGAGCGGCGCGGTCACCTGTGACGACCCGCTGGTGAGAGTGAAAAGCGCGGGTAATAGTCGGGGTGTTCCTGGGTTTATATAACGATACGATAATCCTCTTTGCGCACAATGACGATAATGATCGTTATTATGGCAGGCGAGTCGGGGGCGAGGAAAGCGCTCGAAATGGAGACTTTGCCGCATAATCCTTCTGCCTTGAAAGGTTAAATACGGATTTGAATATTATGATCCCCCACTCTGAAAGCGATAGCGGCGCCAAGCGCCCTCCGCCAAGGAAGACATGCTCGCTCGCCATGCTTTGTTGGAGCTGTTTTAAAAAATATGTATTGTTTGTTTAGTGCACTCATGTGGGACTCCAACATCTTATAGCATCTGTCACATGTTAGCACCACTTTTTACTGCAAACTGTCATTCAACATGTCAGTAAAATTTCCTGTATCTCCATTAGCTAAAACTGGGGTGCGGCACGGGGGCCATTTGTGGCCCGCAGCTGTATTTTTATTGGCCCGCGGCACATTCTAACAATGTAATTTAACAAGAAAACAAAAAAAATCATCCTAAATAATTTTACAAGAATAAAGTGAAAATAGTAAGACGTTTTTTTAAATTTGACACAAATATTTTATTGTTATGAGGAAAAAGTACGTATTTTTAGTAACAAAGTGGCAACATTAAAGATGTTTTTTTGTCATAATATTAGGAAAAATAAACAAAATAAAGTAAATGAAAATTAGGTTGCGGAAAAAGTTCTAATGTTGCATGAATAAAGCAAAAATATTATGCAAATAAAGTCATAATTATAGGAAGAAAATTTACAAGAAGAAAAATAAAGTAGTTGGAATGTAAAAAAACGACAGAAATGAAAAGAAACAGCTGTAATTTTATGACAATGAAGTCAAAATATTTTGGGACTACGAGAAAAACATTTGAGAAAACAGCTGCAATTTTACGAGAATATTGTCAAATTATGTGAATCAAGTCATAATTACAAGATGAAAATTTACAAGAAGAAATGTGACACTGTTGACAAATTTAAAAACCGTAGCAGCGGGAAAAAACAGTTCTTTTATGAGAATAAAGTCAAAAACTTAAGAAGAAAAATGAACTTTTTAATGAGAATAAACTAAAGAACGTCACTGTAACAGGAGAGTTTAAATATTAAAAAAAATATACAGTATACTATTTCTAAAAATTTGTGACATGAAAAATTATGAATAGAAAAAGTTATAAATGGAATGAAGTCATAATATTAATAGAAAAAAGTTGAAATGAATAGACCATTTAAAAAAAGAAGAAATGGAAAAAAAATATATTTTAATTTATTTTCCAATAATAAAGTCCAAATATTGAGGGAAAAGTAAAAAGGTATTTTTATAAAGAATAAAGTTGTAATGATGTAATTTTAGTCATTTTTTGACGTATTAAAAAAAAAAAGGTGACAAAATCATAACGAAAACAAACAAAATGCAATAAAGGAAAATTAGGTAAGGGGAAAGTTAATAATATTATGGGAATAAGGTCATATTATTATGAGAAAAAAGTTGAACATTTAGAAAATTTAAATAAAGCTGAAATGGAAAAAAAATAATGAAGTCAAAATATTGAGAGAAAATTTTTTTTGTATTCTAACAAGAAAAAAGGTGCATTAATACAAGAATAAACTTTTAATATTATGAGAATTTTTTGTCGCATATAGTAAGAAATAAAAAACACACACAAAAGAAAATAAAGTTTTTCAAAATGAGGCTGAGGGAAAAGTTATCATGTTACAATTAATGACGATTATTTAATGAGAATCTTGAAATATTTGGAAAATTACAAAATAACCCATAAAAAATTGGGTTTTTCTACAAAATATCAATGTGGCAAAGTTGCATCCTTTTGTTTTCCACAGCTTTTTGGCATCCCCCTTTGGGACACTAAGTGCAGTAGGAGAGTACCTAAGTGGTGCAGTTAGCTAAATATGTGCATAAAATATATGAATTGTTATGAAAATGAGATAATATTAGGTGAATATAGACATCAATGATACACTACAACCAGTATGGGGTGGACTGGAAGCAAAGTGGGTCACACGAGCGCCACGTCGTGAACCTCGCCGCGCACGCATGTCGAATGGGAGGCTGCAGACGTAGGAGCCCAAATTTCCAGGATGATTTCCATGGCTGCAGTGTATTAAAACGTTGACAGGGCAAAAGGGATTGGCAAGATGCTGCATTGGGAACTCCATTTGGCTGATGAATTGCCTCAAGCCTTGGAATTACAAACCGCTCTCCGCCACCTTACCGCACGACTCTCCCCTCCCCTCCCACGGCTCGCAAGTTTTTCTTTTTGTGTGTGTCAGAATCTTCTTAAAGCTCCTTCTTAATCTGATCTGCTGAATGTGAGAGGGTGAAAGGATTTCCGGGCTAAAAAGCGTAGATTTTTGCCTCCGTGTTGTGCTTTGCCTCTTCCAAGTGCTGCCTCAGGAATATTCAGAACTTGCTGCTTTGCTCTTCCCTTTTTTTCTTACCCCCCGCAATGCCGCACCCGACGCCTTTGTCAAGCCGAACATGTGCAGCGGTGATATGATGTACCACTGATCCCATACTGGATAAAGTTCAAGCTGGTATCGGTGATACCAGTCCGATATTACTGTAGTGTTATGATGTACCACTGATCTCATACTGGATAAAGTTCAACCCGGTATTGGCGATACTGATCCGATATTACTGTAGTGATATGATGTACCACTGATCTCATACCGAATAAAGTTAAAGCTGGTATTGGCGATACTGATCCGATGGGTAAAGTTCAGGCTGGTATCAGCGATACCGATCCGACATTACATTAGTGATATAATGTACCAATGATCCGATACGGGTTAAAGTTCAAGCTGGTAAAGGCGGTACCGATCCGATATTACAGGAGTGATATGATGTACGACCGAATCCATATTGAGTACAATTCAGGTTGGTATCGGCGATACCACTCTGATATTGATACTTTGTGCCAAAACACCTAAAGTGGCGATGTCCAAACTTTTTCCACCAAGGGCCAACATAGTGAAAAATGAAAATGAACATTCTGTTCAGGCACCACCTGAAGCTCGGAAACGGGTGTTCCAGTGAATGGAAAAGCACCCCAGATCATGATGGACCCCCTTCCACTGTCCCGGGTAGAAAACATCTCATTAACGTTGGAAGCCATCTGGACCGTCAAGGTTGAATTTTTTCTTATCAGAGAATAAAACTTTCAACGTCTCGTGTTTGATGCTCCTTGGCATGCAGTGGCTGGCTTTTCAAAAGGACAACACTGCAATTCTCAATGCTCGCTTCTCCAGGGAGAATAGCAACACTCTTTTGGACCATCCTGCACGTTCCCCTGATTTAAACCCCACAGAGAACATTTGGGAATGGACGGCAAGGGAAATTTCTAAAAATGGCCATCAGTTCGTGAAGCCATCTTCACCACTTTGAGCAATGTTTCGACAGTCTTTTTGTGAGGGGATGTTTCTTTTTAAACGGCCCCTGACTGTTTATCGGTGACGTCGCCGGATTGCTGGAAGCTAACATTGCTAAGCTAAGCACCAACGGGGTGTTTGAAAACAAAAAGTGAGGCTGAACGGGATGACTGAGTGCGGCAGAAAAGTACTTTCTCACTCATTGTCCCGTAGCGCCGGCCCGACTGTGCTTCTCCCGCCTTTGTCCCGGCTGATTTGCAGCCCCGGCCTGATTGTGTAACGCGAGTTTGTCTTTGGCGCTTAGAGGAGAGCGTTTTGAGTATCGCGGGCGGGCCTTTTGTTTGCCAGCCTGATGGTGACGAGCGGGAAAAGCCTGCGAGGTGTCATCCCAAATAAAGAACGCTCCTCCAGCCAATGGCGAGAAGAAGATAGCAGATTGAGTTCACCGCTGTTTTGCTTCTTCCCGGGCGTTAATGGGAATCTAAATATTCCGGCATTACCAGCGGATGATAATGTAAATTCAAGTTAATATTGGTACAATGTGCGTGTGACAGTTCGCCATAATGCGCTCGGGCGGGATTAGTCATTCATTAAACAGGTTTGCCATGCAAAGCCACTGTCAGATTTTTGTCAGGCGGAAAACAGAGCCAGCGCGCTCTACAATTAAAATCTGCCGGCTGATTACGCCGGCCGCTTTAATCTGCGGTGTGTGACTTCCTCTGTGGATGTGGCGGCGGCATTTCTTTCCAATAATGGAGGAGGAAGAGCGGCCAGACAAAAGCCGCCATCAAAGTGTTCTGTTTGCGCGTGAGAAAAGGAGCGGGGAGGCATTGTAAGGAAAATGGTGTTGTTTCACATTAGAATACCAACGTCTATTAATAACTCCTCCACCCGGACTCTAATTACTCTTATATAATGTCGCATCAATGCTATCGTGTCAGGTGCACAATGTGGAGCCGGCCCATTTATCATATTCAAATATGCACTTCATTAGGTACACCTGCTCTGCTTAATGACAACCCAAACAAACACGAATGCTCAGTTTTTGTCTCCGTTTTACAATATGTTTGTTATTGTGGCTCTTTCTAATATTCCGACCCTCTCGGTTAGGCAGCCGAGGTATTACGAACATCCCTCAGCACGATGCGGCGCAGTTGCTCGCCACTGAAAAGTCCAGAGATGACAGTAAAGCCATTGTTTTTGTTAAAGTCTTGATTTTGTGATACAAGTCTGGTATGGGTGGTGTATCTGATACAGTTACTAGTACAGTAATCATATCTTATTTATAAATTATTAATTTCTTATAATTTAGAACATCACATCGCAGTTTTCCTCATACATTGATTTTAATAAATGAATAAACTCGGCGCTCCCCAGTCACCCTCTACAACTGCAACTAACGATTATTTACTTGATGTTTTGAATAATTGAGTAATCGGTTAGGCTCCAGACCATACCTTTTTTCCCTACAGGGTCACATAGTGAAAAATGAAAGAAGGCCATTATATATTTTGTAACACATGTAGATATGCTAAAACTTTATTTACAGGTCAAGAAAAAAAACTGCATTCATTTTTAATTTCCATTTTTGCTGTTTTTTCAGGATTCTTTCATCCATTGTAGTGTTAACACATAATTTCCGCAATATTTTGACTTATATAAAAACTCTCTCCCCCCCAGCCTAATTTTCCAAAAATTCACGCTTAATTTTCTTTTATTAATCTTTTTTAAGAATTTATATTTTTTCTTAATATTTCAACTCTGTCGACTAAAAATGACATTTTTTTGCCTCGTAATATTCAGTTTATTATCGTAAAATTAGGATTTTCCTATAATATACAGTAGTATGTTGACTTTATTCTTTTTATTCAGTTCTGCTGTTTCTTTCTTTTTTCCCCCATTTTTCTTATTCCTACTATTTCAACTTTCTTCTTTTTTTTTTTTCTTGTTAAAATGACTGTATTCCCATGTATTTAGATATTATGATATTATGTTAATATACAGTATTTTCAACAAATTACCACTGTATTTGATGCTTTTTTGTACATTATGCAAACAATATTAATTTTATAGTTATATTAATATTATAAAAATAATATATTATAAAATATTACACAAAATAATATCATTAAAAATTTATTTTCACTTTAATATGTCTATGTTATGCTACTAAAATGACTTTATTCTTCGACATTTTCTGCTGATTTTTCAAATTTGGCTATATTTTAATTTTCGTATTAAATCATATTTTTGCAATGTGCTACAGCCTAATAAAAAAACAGTTGCCGTGCCGCAATGTGGACACCCCTGCCATACACAGACCAAATCAATACAAACCATAAACAAACAGTTAGTGGTGATTCCAAACTAGAAAATATTCACACAACGCCCGCCACTGGTGCTGTTCACTGTCAAGGTGCCGGTGGAAACTAGATTACTGTTCGTTGAAGAAGGAGAGGAGGAAGGTGTTTCCATAAGAGGAGAGAGAAGAAGAATGAAGAGGAAAGAGTCCAGAAAGAGTCTAGAACTAAGAGTTGGGACTTTGAATGTTGGAACTATGACAGAAAAAGGTAGAGAATTATTTGACATGATGCAGAGAAGGTAGGTAGACATATTGTGTGTCCAGGAGACCAGTTGGAACGGTAGCAAGGCTAGAAGCTTAGGAGCAGGGTTCAAGCTGTTTTATCATGGTGTAGTTAGGAAGAGAAATGGAGTAGGGGTGATTTTGAAGGAGGAGTTTGCTAGCAACGTCCTGGAGGTAAAAAGAAATCGAAGGTGTGATGTTCTTCTGAAGTTTTTCTGATTCTGATTCAATGTTGTTAGTGGCTATGCTCCACAGGTAGGATGTGAGATGGAGGAGAAAGACAAATTCTGGTGAGACCTGGATGAAGTGATGCAGAACATCCCCAGAAGTGAGAGAGTTGTCATTGGTGCGGACTTCAATGGACATGTTGGTGCAGTAAACAGAGAGGATGAGGAGGTGATGGGCAAGTTTGGTATCCAGGAGAGGAACGCTGAAGGACAGATGGTGGTCGACTTTGCAAAAAGGATGGAAATGGCTGTAGTGAATACGTTCTTCCAGGAGAGACAGGAACATAGGGTGACATATAAGAGTAGAGGCAGGAGCACACAGGTAGACTACATCTTGTGTAGAAGGTGTAACCTGAAGGAGGTCAGTGAGTGCAAAGCAGTGGTAGGTGAGAGTGTAACCAGACAGAATAGGATGGTGGTGTGTAGGATGACTCTAGTGGTGAGAAGGATGAAGAGGGTAAAGGCAGAGCAGAGGACGAAATGGTGGAAGCTGAAAAAGGAGGAGTGTTGCGTGACATTTAGGAAAGAGTTGAAAAAGGGTATGGGTGGCCAGGAAGTCCTTCCAGATGACTGGACAACTACAGCTACTGTGATCAGGGAGACGGGTAGGAGAGTACTCGGTGTGCCATCTGGAAGGACAGTAGACAGGGAGACTTGGTAGTGGAACGAGGAGGTGCAGGAGTGTATACAGAGTAAGAGGGTAGCTAAGAAGAAGTGGGACACTGAGAGGACTGAAGAGAGTAGACAGGAATACAGGGAGATGCAGCGTAAGGTAAAAGTAAAGGTGACAAAGGCCCAACAAGGGGCAACAACCTGTATGCTAGGTTGGACAGCAAGGAGGGAGAGAAAGATCTATACAGAGAGAAAGATCTATACAGGTTGGCAAGGCAGAGGGACAGAGATGGGAAGGACGTGAAGAGGATGAAGAATGGAAAGGCACTCGGTCTTGATGATATACCTGTGGAAGTATGGAAGTGTCTAGGAGAGGTGCCAGTAGAGTTCCTGACTGGGTTGTTTAACAAGATCTTAGATAATGAGAAGTTGCCTAAGGAATGGAGGAGAAGTGTGCTGGTGCCCATTTTTAAGAACAAGGGAAATGTGCAGAATTGTGGCAACTACAGAGGAATAAAGCTGAATAAAGCCATACAATGAAGTTATGGAAAGAGTAGTCAAAGCTAGACTAAGGGCAAACGTGAGCATTTGTGAGCAGCAGTACGGTTTTATGCCAAAAAAAAGAGTACAACAGATGCAGTATTTGCTTTGAGGATGTTGATTGAGAAGTCAAAGCTCTCCCATAGGTGGGAGTTGAAACTCCTTCTGACAGGGGACTCTGCCAGGCGTTCCCAGCAGACCCTCACAATGCTTTGGGTCTGCCAGGTCTGACCGGTATCCTCCCACACCATCGGAACCAACTCACCACCAGGTGGTGATCAGTTGACAGCTCCGCCCCTCTCCTCACCCGAGTGTCGAAAACATGTGGTCGCAAGTCCGACAACACAACCACAATTTCAATCATCAAACTGCGCCCCAGGGTGTCCTGGTGCCAAGCGCACATGTGGACACCCTTATGCTTGAACATGGTGTTCATTATAGACAATCTGTGACGAGCACAGAAGTCCAATAACAAGACACCGCTCGGGTTAAGATCAGGGGGGCCGTTCCTCCCAATCACACCTCTCCAGTTCTCACTGTTGTTGCCAACATGAGCGTTGAAGTCACCCAGCAGAACAAGGGAATCCCCCGAGGGAGCACTCTCTAGTACTTCCTTTAAGGACTCCAAAAAGGGCGGGTATTCTGAACTGCTCTTTAGCGCATAAGCGCAAACAACAGTCAGGACTCGTCCCCCCACCCGAAGGCGTAGGGAAACTACCCTCTCGTTCTACCCTCTCGTTCTCCAACGTGCAGGCTTGGAGCCGGGGGGAAACAAGAATTGCCACCCCTGCTCGTCGCCTCTCGTTGCCGGCAACACCAGAGTGGAATAAAGTCCAGCCCAACTTTGCGTTAAGGTAAGTCCGACTATATCTAGCCGGAATTTCTCCACCTTACGCACCAGCTCAGGCTCCTTCCCCGCCAGAGAGGTGACATTCCACGTACCGACAACTAGCTTCTGTAGCCGAGGATCGGACCGCCAAGGCCTCTGCCTGCGGCCGCCACCCAGCTCT
>QODF01000078.1:2613826-2696564 GCA_024372805.1 Oostethus manadensis | reverse complement strand
AAAGTGGAGGATTTTAAGTACTTAGGGTCAACAGTCCAGAGCAATGGAGAGTGTGGAAAAGAGGTGAAAAAGCGTGTGCAGGCAGGCTGGAATGGGTGGAGAAAAGTGTCGGGTGTGATGTGTTATAGAAGAGTTTCAGCTAAAATGAAAGGAAAGGTGTACAAAACTGTGGTGAGACGAGCGATGTTGTTTGGTTTAGAAACAGTGCCTCTGAAGACAAGACAGGAGGCAGAGCTGCAGGTAGCAGAGATGAAGATGCTGAGGTTCTCTTTGTGTGTGACCAGGATGGACAGGATTGAGCACACCAAAAATTTTATCAGCCACCTGAAATTCCAGTGCTGCGGCGTTTAAGAAGTGCAAAATGTTGCCAGTGACTTCTGTGGCGTCACACTGGCTGCTCTGAGCATGTGCCCGAATGCAGTGCTCCTTGCTGGGCCCCACCAGGTGGCTCCTCCCGCTCTATACCAGGTTGTCCTGAACCGGTGCAGTTGGTCAAATCCCAATTTGTTTAAGTATTTTGTACCTCCAGGTGTGTGCAAACTTCATTTAAATCTAAATTTCAAAAAGTAGATATGAAAAGTCATTGGTATCATATCGGCTTTGAGTGGTAGTTTAGCAGTACTGTTATCGGTTTGAAACTAAAATATATCGTGCTATTCTAGTTGATTTATGTTTTTGTCTTCTACGGCGTCCATACAAACGACATGCACAAGCGTCACCCCCAGTTACGCAAATGAAAGGACTGAGGCGCACCACTGGGCATTGTTGTGGTGCCTCTCCCAAATAGCGCCTGCTTGATTTAACACACACGTTTGCTTTATGACATTTAACATTTTACCATTTAATTGCAAGCCTGACAAACATTTGCTCCTTTGGCCGTGTCACGCGCTGGAAATCACACAAAAAAAAGACGAGTCCCCGGAGAGCGCGTTGCTCCCATCGTAAAGTGAAGGCCACGTCCGCTTGATGATTGCTCTCATTGAGGTCAGCACTTGGGGCCTCCTCCGACCTTTAATCTGCCGTGGAGCCGGACACGTGGGACTTGGCCTTGTCACCCCACTCACCCCCCGACACGTCGGGCGTGGTAAATATGTGACGACGAGGCCTTTGCCGCCACCATCAGCATTCAGCAACAATCCCCGGCGTGGTCGGGCTTTTTCAAGTGCCGCTTACGGCCGGCGGGAGAGTTGAAGGACCGCTTTGACACGCCGACCCGACCGTAAAAATGAAAAAACTCCTTAGTGACTTTTATGTCCTCGCCACAAACCCTCCTGTAAATCTACTTTATATGCAATTTTGTGAACCCCTTGTCACAGGTGCATGATGGGAAGGTAATGCTGCTTTCCATTTGATCGTTTACAGGAATGCATTTCCTTTTTCTCCAAATTGATGCTGAAAAAAACGCACGCACGCACTGTTTACACTAAGAATTCAGAAGTTTGAAGTACTTTATCTGTAAGATGACACGCCATGAAAATGGCAGTGGAGTCCATTGGAAAAAACCCACAAATTCATATTGAAAGCATTGTCCTTTTATATATTTACTGTTTTTGTTTTTTAAATAAATATTCTTAATTGAATTAAAAATAGGGCTTCAGCCCCCTGATCATTTTGTAATGGAGTATTCTGCTGAAAATGTTTTTGATTAATCAGGTAATCTGAAAAAAACATATTTTTGCTTGGATAAAGAAAAAGTACTGGAGAAGTGCGGGTTACCCCACCATACGGTACCATCCATGATGCACCGCGATACTTGCAATAGAAATGCTGCAAATACCGACATATTATATTAATATGAATACTGAAAAATAATAATATTAATCATATTGAATAATATGTAATATTTTAAAATATATAACAAGAAATATATAATATGAAATGTTTTTTGAGCCGTTTTATAAATAAAATGTAACAAAATATACATGATAATTTCCGCATAATAAAAAAAAAAAAACGGCCTATATGTGCCCTGCGATTGGCGGCCCCGCTTCTCCCCCAAAGGCAGCTGGGGTAGGCTACAGCATACCCCCACGACCCTGGTGAGCGTAAGGGGCATATAAAATGGCTAACAAATACAAATAAAACTATGAAAGCGACCTTTGATTTTTTTGGTATGCAGCCGTCTGTAGAAAAGGTGTGGAGTAGTATTAGAATAAAATCACTAATTGAATTATTACTACCAATGATTTATGCATGGCTTCTATTATTCTTATATAATAATATGATATAATATGTAATATATGAAGAATAGTAATATATGTTTTACAATGTGTAAAGACTCCTAAGGTAAATCTTTTCATCCCCTAGCATATAAAGCTGAAAATGCACCACCTTGTGGCTTCCTGTTCCCCGCTGACTGACACTTATTGTTATTCTTATTGGAGCGGCGTTTAGTTATTAATCAGCAGGGTCATACGCTGAGTGCTGTCAGCGCTGAAATAGCTTTAATGTGGACTACTCCTCAGGGACCCGCTTGGTCATTAACTCTACTGCCTTTTTCTGCTACACAAGTCACACACCCACCCACACCAGCACCACCACCACAGCCGCCAACCCCTCCTCAGCTCCCCTTCATTGATTCCAAAATCGAGAGGCAAACGACTCCCAAGACAACGGCCCCCGCTCGATGCGCCTCCTCGCCGTCTAAAGACTGAACTCTCACCTCGCCTGGCCCGAGGACACGCGGTCCTGTCGGCTCGCCTTAACCAATTTGTGTCTCGTTAGCGGCGCGGTTGCATCGTTCATGTCAGTGGGAGATGGGGGGTTGAAGGGCGGTGACGTAGAGAAAGGCAGATGAAGATGAGGGGAGCGCAGATGTGACTCCGGGGCCGCATCTTTAACCCCACCGCTATCGATTTTTACATTCTCCCACTCTGGAGAGACAACATGAGCGATGCCGTGGCTAACATGGCCTAGCATCAGCCCCTAAACGTCTCCATTATTGCGGCGCCTCGGCAATACGTTGACCTTCCGAATTGATGTAGACTTTGGATTCCTCGTTTTTATGCGCGTCTACCTTTTCATCGTTTCTTTGAAACCGGTGGAGTCTTGTTGCTGAAAGTGACAAAACCCTCGTTCAGAAGAAGCTCGGGGGAGCCGGGACGGATGGTGGTTGTCAGGCGCGACAAACGACAAAATTGCAGAAGCAGGCGTCGCCTTTCGAAAGGAAAGCACAAGCATTGTCAACAAGTAAGAACAAGTGGAAAGAATGACAGTCCTTCATGTGCAGGAAAATGGAGAGAAAAATAAGTCGTAAATCAGATGTGTCAGATTTTTGTTTTTTAGGGGCCCGCGGCACATTCTTAAAATATGATTTACAGTAGTGTTGAAAATAACAGCAGTGCAATGTGACTAACCAGATTAAGTACTGTTTTTAGTGTATTTTTATTGCTACATGGCAGTAGATTCTCAGAAAACAAGACCCAGCAATCATGATATGCATGCTCTTAAGGCTGTGCAATTGGCCAATTAGTTGAAAGGGGTGTGTTAAAAAAATAGCAGTGTGGCATTCAATGAGTGATCAATGTAGTGAAAAATCAGGTGTAAATCAGGTGGCCGCTATTTAAGGATGGAACTAGCACTTGTTACCATAATTTCTCTTTGAAAGCATGAGGAAAATCGGAAGAACAGCGTTCTTTGATTAAAAAGTTGATTGGAGAGGGGAAAACTTATGAAGAGGTGCAAAAACTGTTTAGGTGTTCAGCCCAAATGATCTCCAATGCCTTAAAATGGAGAGCAAAACCAGAGACATGCGGCAGAAAACGGAAGACAACTATCAAAATAGATAAAAGATAACCAGAATGCCAAAGGCTCAGCAAATGATCAGCTCCACAGACAGTCTGGAGTTACCTGTAAGTACTGTGACAGTTAGAAGACGTCTGTGTGAAGCTAATCTGTTTACAAGAACCCCCCACAAAGTCCCTCTGTTAAAAAAAGGCATGTGCAGAAGAGGTTACAATTTGCCACAGAACACATAATATATATATATATATATATGTATATACATATACATCATGTATATATATATACATCATATATGTATATATATATATATGTGTGTGTGTGTATATATATATATTATATATATATAAAATATATATAATATAATAATAACCATAATGTTTATTGTATTTAGACCAACATAAGATAGACATAAACATAATGTTTATAAACATAATGTTTGGAAAATGAAGTTGCGGAAAAAGCAATAATGTCAGGAGAATAAAGTCCAAATATTATGGAATAAAGTCATAATTGTTGTCAAGATAAACAACAATTCTTTGACAGGAAAAAGTAAGAACATTAACAGAGAAAAAAGTAATATTCTAACAGGAAAAAAGTCACAATTTTAGGAGAATAAACCATGATATTATGATGAAAAATAATGTAGCAAAGTGCTGAAATAATAACTCATTCTCTCCCAACCATTAAAAAAAAAAATCCCACCACAGTACGCCTTTTTAGACGATTTTGATCAATCTGAAGGCACACAGAAGATTATGTTTTATGGTTTTATTAACATGGAACATACCAAAAGAAGGATTAGACTCTTGTCTTTCATCACAAGAAAAAGTTTATTTCTACCTTATTTTGTCCTTTAGTAATCTGGAGTAGAACATAGGTAAGTTTCAGTAAGTAAGTAAGTAATTTTGGGGTAATTAGGTTGCAGAAAAAGCTTTAATGTTGATATTATAAAGTCAAGATATTATGGGAACCAAGTCATAGTTACAAAAAGAAAATTCACAAGAACAAAGGTGAAATTAAATAAAACTGCTGTCATTCGATGACGATAAAGAAAAAATA
This sequence comes from Oostethus manadensis, assembly GCA_024372805.1. Lineage (NCBI taxonomy): Eukaryota > Metazoa > Chordata > Actinopteri > Syngnathiformes > Syngnathidae > Oostethus > Oostethus manadensis. Next base: position 2,691,761 of record QODF01000078.1, on the reverse strand, counting down.
TTTAGATAAAGTCATTTTCTAAAAAGAAAAAGCATTATAGGAGAATGATCTCATCATATTATGATAACAAATAATGTCATTTTTAGCATAGTGTTGAAATATTAAAGAAAAAATGCCTTTAAAAAAAGCTATAATATATTTTAAAAATTGATTTTTTTAAACTCATACTATGATAAAAAAATAATGTCATTTTTTATATAGCAATGAAATATTAAAGAAAAAATCCATTATTTAAAACAAAAGCTGTAATATATTAAAAACCCCAAAATAAAAGTAATTTTAAAAAAGATCTAAATGTGCTCAAAGCTAGAATGTTAAGGAAATACTGTAAAGTCAGAAAAATATGGGAATAAAGTCATAATTATAAAAGAAAATTTACAAAACAAAAGGCTTGTTTTGAATGTAGTGTTGAATAAAAAAAAGCTGTAATTTGATGAGAATAAAGTAAAAATATTAAGAGAAAAAAAGCTGTATTCTAACTGAAATAAAGTAAAACAGAGTTGAATTCTTAAAAAAACATTATTTTTATTAATATTACAAGAAACAAACAACAAAATCAAAGTCAATTGTGGTGAAATTAGTTGTAAAAAAAGTTATAATGTCGCCCAAATGAAGTCAAAACAATATGGGAATAAAGAAATATTTCGAGAAAGCATTCTTAAGAAGAACGTTTTAGGAGATGGAAAATCAGAAATTTTACAAGATTAATGTCAAATTATTAAAAGAAAAAACGCACAGGAACGTTGTAGTAGCTTGGAGTGGAAATATAAGTTGCTTTTTAAAAGGCTTAATATTATATGAGACTCAAACGAAACAAAATAAAGAAAAGACGGTTGGGGAAAAAGTGATATTAAGGAATAAAGTCAAAACACTGCAAGAAACAATATAACAAAAGTGGCAGCCTTTGATTTTTTCTACGGTGGCCCCTCGCCGGAAAAAGTACGTTGAGAGCTCAAAAGAAACGCCAAACGTGGAAACCAAAGAACTGAAAAGGCTGACATCTCCAGACCCAGGCGGGAGACTCTGAGTGGGGGGGCGGGGTCATGCAATAATCCATCCAAGTGTGGCTTTCTCTTTGTGACGCCTTTAACTTTGCCTCACGTTGTAAAGGAGCGCTAAGAAAAAGAAAAGTTATCTCAAAGAGAAAATGGAGCCAAAGATGGGGAAGAATATTGAAAGCCGCGCCTTTTGTGTATTGAAGAGGCGCTGGAGAAATGCCTGCACGAGAAGCGACCAAGTATAACGTGTAAATAAAGCATGAAAAGCCGCACCCCCCCCAACCAATGCCGGTGAAAACGATGCATTTAAGAGAAGAAGAATATTACCATTTGAAACGGCCTCAGCTGTTGTCTATTAATTAGATGTCCTTGAGAGATAGGCCGCCTTGACGAGCAACAATGGATCTTTTCATCGTGTTTCTATGGCTCGTCTATTCAGGCCTTCCCCGGCAGACTGTTCAAGGCAACCACTGGCTCATCTTCTTTGGACCCCCACTACCCCACCCGCACCCCCTTCATCTCGTATCATTTAGAGTCAATGTTATCTCTCTCTGGATATTTCAATTACATGGCTTCTTTAGCACAATGCGCTCCATTGAGTCGCCGCTTTGGATGGCTAATGGTTCTGACGACTGCAGCGGGCCCGCCATCCTCTCACCGAGGTCCGACTGGCTCCTGAGAGGACACGCGTGCATGTCGACCCGGTTCCAGCGTCAGCACGGTTCGCAGTGTTTAGCGATCTCAGCGGGTTCTTCCGTCAGACCTTCACGCACCCTCATGCCTGTTTAGTAATTACCATAATAATATTATATTCTGCTTAAAATACTCAAGGTGGGGCAATTACTCGATAAAATGAAACATAAATATAGAATATGCGCCTAGGCAAAGAAATACCTACATTTTCCACACTATGTATCAATATTAGAAATATTATTACATATAATTACATGGAGCATTATTATTACAAGAATAAAATGCAATATCATAAAATAACGTATAATACAATTAAACAAGGTGCAGCCTTTATTTTTATGTCAACCCTCTTTAATAAAATAAGACACAGTACAATTTATGATTGTTTATTATGTTGTTATTATCAGAGAATAAGATACAATCAAATAAAATAACATCCCTCCATTTTCTGCACCGCTTGGCCTCAGTACAGTCGCAGGTTTGGTGGACACTATAAAATAACATAAATACAATAAATAAAAATTTGCCTTTATTTCAGATGACATCCCTAAGTACAATTTATTATTATTATTATTTGAATAACATGACAATGTAGCCGCAACGGGGCACAAGCCAGTGTCTTATTGTGCCGGTCCCAAGCCCGAATAAATACAGAGGGTTGTGTCAGGAAGCGCATCCGACGTAAAACTTTGCAAAACCAGAAGATGCGAATCAGACAAATGACTTCCATACCGGATCGGACGTGGCCAGGGTTAACAACGGCCGCCACCGGTGCTGTTCACCGACAGGGTGCCGGTGGAAACTAGATTACTGTTGGCCGAGGAAGAAGAGAAGGATGGTGTGTCCGTAGGAGGAGAGAGAAGAGGAATGCTAAGAGTCTAGAACTAAGAGTTGGGACTTTGAATGTTGGAACTTTGACAGGAAAAGGTAGAGAATTAGTTGGCATGATGCAGAGAAGGCAGGTAGACATATTGTGGGTCCAGGAGACCAGGTGGAACGGTAGCAAGGCTAGAAGCTTAGGAGCAGGGTTCAAGCTGTTCTATCATGGTATAGATAGGAAGAGAAATGGAGTAGGGATGGTTTTGAAGGAGTAGTTTGCTAGCAACGTCCTGGAGGTAAAAGGAGTGTCAGATAGAGTGATGAGCCTGAAGCTAAAAATTGAAGGTGTGATGTTCAATGTTGTTAGTGGGTATGCTCCAAAGGTAGGATGTGAGATAGAGGAGAAAGAGAAATTCTGGTCAGACCTGGATGAAATGATGCAGAACATCCCCAGAAGTGAGAGAGTTGTCATTGGTGTGGACTTCAATGGACATGTTGGTGCAGGAAACAGAGATGATGAGGAGGTGATGGGCAAGTTTGGTATCCAGGAGAGGAACACAGGAGGACAGATGGTGGTCGACTTTGCAAAAAAAATGGAAATTGCTGTAGTGAATACTTTCTTCCAGAAGAGACAGGAACATATGGTGACCTACAAGAATGGAGGTAGGAGCACACAGGTAGACTACATCTTGTTTAGAAGGTGTAACCTGAAGGAGGTCAGTGACTGCTAAGCAGTGGTAGGTGAGAGTGTAGCCAGACAGCATAGGATGGTGGTGTGTATGTTGACTCTAGTGGTGAGAAGGATGAAGAGGGTAAAGACAGAGCAGAGCACCAAATGGTGCAAGCTGAAAAAGGAGGAGTGTTGCGTGACTTTTAGGAAGGAGTTGAAAAAGGCTATGGGTGGTCAGGAAGTCCTTCCAGATGACTGGACAACTACAGCTACTGTGATCAGGGAGACAGGTTGGAGAATACTCAGTGTGTCATCTGGAAGGATCATCTGGAGAGTAGATAAGGAGACTTGGTGGTGAAATGAGGAGGTGCAGGAGTGTATACAGAGTAAGAGGTTAGCTAAAAAGAAGTGGGACACAGAGGACTGAAGAGAGTAGACAGCAGTACAGAGAGATGCAGCGTAAGGTGAAAGTAAAGGTGGCAAAGGCCAAACAAGGGGCTTATGATGACTTGTATGCTAGGTTGGACAGCAAGGATGGATAGAAAGATTTATACATGTTGGCAAGGCAGAGGGACAGAGATGGGAAGAACGTGCAGCAGGGTTAGGGTGATAAAGGATAGAGATGGAAGGGTATTGACAGGTGCCAGTAGTGTCATGGGAAGATGAAGAGAGTACTATGAAGAGTTGATGAATGAGGAAAATGAGAGAGAACAAAGAGTAGAAGAGGTGACTGTTGTGGACCAGGAAGTTGCAAAGATTAGTAAGGAAGAAGTGAGGAGGGCATTGAAGAGGATGAAGAATGGAAAGGCACTCGGTCCTGATGATATACCTGTGGAGGTATGGAAGTGTCTAGGAGAGGTGGCAATAGAGTTCCCGACCGGGTTGTTTAACAAGATCTTAGATAATGAGAAGATGCCTAAGGAATGGAGGAGAGTTGTGCTGGTGCCCATTTTTAAGAACAAGGGAGATGTGCAGAGCTGTGGCAACTACAGAGGAATAAAGCTGATGATGTCACGATCCGGGTGTTGTGCCGTGACAGTTCCAGTTTTAAGTGGGGTTTCCTTTGTTGTGGTGTTTTCCTTTGATTAGACACACCTGTTCCTCATTGGTGTTTCTGGCTATTTAAGTTCAGGTGTGTGCAGCTTTAGTTTGTCGGGTCATTACATGTAAGTTTGTCATTTTGCCATAGGGTCATCGTTGTTGTGAGTTCTACCCTTTTTGCCTTTTGCCTTTTTGCATTTGTTGCATACTGTCATCTTGTTGCCACTACTACCTGTTTTTGTTCCTGCCTCGCAGCCTTATTATTAAAAGACTCTTTTTTCCTCACTTACCTGCCTGACGTCCTGCTCGCTCTTTCCCCGGGGTTCTCGCCATGCCGCGCCGAGCTAGCCGAGCGGCTGATCGTAACAGATGAGCCATACAATGAAGTTATGGGAAAGAGTAGTTGAAGCTAGACTAAGGGCAAACGTGAGCATTTGTGAGCAGCAGTACGTTTTTATGCCAAAAAAGAGTACAACAGTTGCAGTATTTGCTTTGAGGATGTTGATTGAGAAGTACAGGGAAGGTCAGAGGGAGCTGCATTGTGTTTTTGTAGATCTGGAGAAAGCTTATGACAGGGTGCCCAGAGAGGAACTGTGGTATTGTATGAGGAAGTCTGGAGTGGCAGAGAAGTATGTTAGAGCGGTGCAGGACATGTACGAGGACTGTAAGACAGTAGTGAGGTGTGCTGCAGGTGTGACAGAGGAGTTCCGAGTGAAGGTGGGACTCCATCAGGGATCAGCTCTGAGCCCCTTCTTGTTTGCTATGGTGATGGACAGGCTGACGGACGAGGTTAGACAGGAATCTCCATGGACTATGATGTTTGCAGATGACATTGTGATATGTAGTGAGAGCAGGGAACAGGTGGAGGAGAAGCTTGAGGGGTGGAGGTTTGCCCTGGAAAGGAGAGGAATGAAGGTCAGCCGCAGCAAGACGGAGTACATGTGTGTAAATGAGAGGGACCCAAGTGGAAGAGTGAGGTTACAGGGAGAAGAGATAAAGAAAGTGGAGGATTTTAAGTACTTAGGGTCAACAGTCCAGAGCAATGGAGAGTGTGGAAAAGAGGTGAAGAAGCGTGTGCAGGCAGGCTGGAATGGGTGGAGAAAAGTGTCGGGTGTGATGTGTGATAGAAGAGTTTCAGCTAAAATGAAAGGAAAGGTGTACAAAACTGTGGTGAGACCAGCGATGTTGTTTGGTTTAGAGACAGTGCCGCTGAGGAAAAGACAGGAGGCAGAGCTGGAGGTAGCAGAGATGAAGATGCTGAGGTTCTCTTTGGGTGTGACCAGGATGGACAGGATCAGGAATGAGCACATCAGAGGGACAGCACATGTTAGAGGTTTTGGAGATAAAGTCAGAGAGGCCAGACTGAGATGGTTCGGACATGTCCAGAGGAGAGATAGTGAATATATTGGTAGAAGGATGCTGAGTTTTGAATTGCCAGGCAGGAGGCCTAGAGGAAGACCAAAGAGGAGGTTTATGGATGTAGTGAAAGAGGACATGAAGGTAGTTGGCGCAAGAGAAGAGGATACAGAAGACAGAGTTAGATGGAGGCAATTGATTCGCTGTGGCGACCCCTAACGGGATAAGCCGAAAGGAAAAGAAGAAGATTTGAATAACATCAACTTAAAGTAATAATAAAATAGAGTAATAATGTGCATATATCAGACATGGTTGTAAATGGTGATTAATTATCATTAATTAATTTGATGATTCTGATTCACATTTATAATCATTTGACATAACATAGCATAGCATAGCACTACAATAATATGCAATTTAATGGCCACCAATCCAGGTTGCACCCAGCTGTTCTCCAACATAACATAACATAGCATAACATAACATAGCATAGCATAGCATAGCATAGCATAGCATAACATAACAGCCTAATTTTATTATTTTTGTATATGCCCATATACAGTATGTATGTCTCCAACTCACAAACACATCACTATCCCATTCAGTCGAGATGCCTACAGGGACACTCTGAACATCACAACAACCTATTTACTATTAGTATGGTCTAAATAAGTAAAAAGTGGATATTCTTATCACTCACTTTGTAATTTTTAATACGCAAGCACAATTTGATACATTTAAGTGTGCTCGGAAATCCCGGGGGAAAAAAAACCCTCAAAACTTGTGATTGCAACTTAAGTTACGTGGTGTCTTTGAATGCAATCCCTCATTGCTCCTAATCACATGGTTAAAGTGCAATTCAAATGTTCTGCTACTAATATAGAAACTAGTGTAAGGTAAATAGATTTTGATTTTGTTTTACACACAAATACATATATTCATGTATATTTATTTTAACAGTAAAAGCGGCGCTGTTAATATATACAAATACACATAACCTTGTCCTGTCATTTGTTTTTTTTAACAGTGAAAATCTTTTGACAGCAGCCTAGGCCTAGCCTAGCCTAACCTAGCCTAGCCTAGCCTAGCCTAGCATAGCCTAGCACTACAAACTAATGCAATTGAACGGCCACCTATCCAGTTTCCCCAAGGTAAGCTAAATGACAACGCTCATGTGACCTTGAACAGGATAAGCAGAATAAAATACATGAAAAAAACAGTGATGGCGTATGATATGCTACACATTCTAACAATTAACTCTCAGGCTCCTCTGTTGCTCGTTTTGATAAAGGATTTTGCTTCCCTGACATGAGAAGGCGGGACTACGAGAAACAAAAACAAACGTATTGTTTACCACGTCAATCATCTCGGTAAAGTGTTACACGGTGTACCTAATGAAGTGTCCGGTAAAGACTGCTAACTGCTGACAAGTGTTTGCGGGCAAAACAAACAATTGGACGTGCAAAGTGATGTCTTCATTCAGTGCACTTGTCAGTAACGCGTGTGTGAGGAAGTTGGTCACGACGGCGTCGAGGCTTGACACAGCACACAAGAGAGGTCTCTCCCTCCCCGAGCGCACGTTGAAGAAGCATAAATTAAAGCGTTCCCCCGAGGCGACGGTTGGGAGGCGAGGGGGAGGGGGGGCCTTTATCAAGCACAAACGCGGGGCTCGGTTTCATCGTTGTGTTCTTTGTTAACACAAAGGGGTCACCTCCTCGTGAAGGCAACGAGAACAACAAAGACTCCCGCCCCCTCCCCCGTCGCGTCCCGCCGCTGACGAATTCCCACCGAATTCCGCCCTCGTCGTCGGCATCAAGGCCGCGGTGAATAAACTCGAGAATTGTTTGCGCTCGGCAAAGAAGAGAAGAAGGAGCGCGGCTAATAAAGGGAATTAAGCCGTTGCGGGAATGCGGCCAAAAAGGAAACGACATCCCCGTTACGGAAGAAAAAGGCCGCAACTTGAAGCGGTTTTTAATCAGCTAAAAAACATATGTGTCTGTGCCGCTAAGACAGCTTGGCCGGGCGCTGATAAATGCCTATCACTCATTTGCATACGGTAGAAGCCACCCTTTAATCACAGCCTCTAATCCCTGACGGTATTAATGATTTTTTCCCCCTTCCCTCCTCAGTGTACGGTATCATGTTTGCTAATTCCAAAGTGATCAGCTCCTTGTATGCGCCTCTTTTTTTGTGCCGGCATAATGGCGGAGTTGAGAACTTCTGTTATCCTACTTTGGCACATAATTACGACGACAAAGGGGGACAAATCGCGCTGAATAGGACTCACAATGAAGAGCTCCCTTCTTCTTGGGCTCCTTTCGTAGGCGCGAAGCGAGAGTTTTGATGCCAGATCTGCTCGAGAGAGCGAAATATACGAAAATGTAGCATGTAATTAAAACGCCTGTCACCGCTCGGCTGGTTTGGGGGGGCGGAAGCACCTTGCAGACAAGTCACTCCGAGTTAAAAACAAGGGGATGCTGAGAATACGTCAGCGGCGGCCTGCTAGCGTCCGTGTAAGCGTGGGATTAAAAATGAAAGGGGAGCAAGAAGCGGAATGTCAACGAGGTGCGGCGGCGACAGCTGATTTACACAATTCATTTGGGCCATTACTTTTCATTAAAGATCAAATGAAATGGGTACTTACTCCCTAAGAGGCCTTTGGGGAGCTGAATTGCGGAGAAGAAAGAAGATTAAACTTTACATTCAGCCCCAAATTTAATTCAGAAGTAATCAATGGCATAATGGGCCAGCAACTGTAGCCCGGGTGATTGAAATGAAATTACCATATTTTTAATCTTAATTTTCCACACTGTTTATCTGACACTGTCAATATAAAATACAAACAGATAATGAAATGGCATTATATTGACACTACAATCATCTCTCGAGCAGCCCTCTGTGATTAAACCACTGGAATGTTTGATTACATTTTGTTGGCTGACATTACAAATGACACGGATGCTTCGCCGAGACTTGCTGCCGGCTGGAAAATGAGCCTATCCATCAAGGAGCGCTGGCAGCCGCTCCCCTTCCAGTCGATGGCGGCTGCCAGCGGTCTGGGCACCCCTCTGTCACGCCGTTTAGCACCCTGCGATGGGGGGTGGAATGGAGGCCGGGCTGTTGGGTTTCTGGAGTGATTCACGGCGCCGTCGCTGTGCTAATGACACAAAAGCAAAAAGAGTCACTGATGTGCGCCAGAGAGACAAATGTCCCCGGCAACATATCTGCCATGCAGGTGTCTCTGGGCGTTCCATAAAGGGACCATAAAGCCCCCACAATGCAACGCTCCCTGTCCGCAAATCACCGTCCCAGTGCCTGAGTGAGGACCATCAGGCTCGCCCTGCTCCGCTCTCCGTGCCAGGACTGTCCCGATGAGTTTTTAAGAGGTCCATCAATTATCCTCTCACTCGTTGGACACTTGCAAAGAAGTTTAGCGGTGACAACAACAACCGGGAAGCACACACCTTAGCATCCTAAACCCAACGCTAACGTGTTCAAGCGGTCCTCACCGACTCAGAACCAGATATTTGGAATGTCAAACAGGGCAATGTCGCTTTTGGGAACCAGGTGTCTCACTCGAATTGGCACCGGCAGCAGTGGCTGGCTGTGAGGGCCAGCAAGGCCTTCTCCGCTGGCCTAACATTATCAAAATTACTGGCCTACATTTACAATGTCTATTCCAGTGGTTTTCAAACTGGAGGGCGCACCCCCTTGAGGGGGCACGGGGGTACCATGAACACTATTCATTATTACCGTATTTTTCTGGGGCGGGGCGCTGAAAATCATTTTATCTCCAAAAGAGGGGCGCTGCAAAAAAGTTTGGGAACCACTGGTCTGTTATAATATTATATACAGTGTAATATTCGTTCCATTATAATCGTTTCCCTGTTGAGAATAAATCTCCGTTTAGCAGTATGTGTATTTGGTTGCATTGCTCCTGTATGTTGCATCTTTTTGTGTCCAATCAGATTTGTGTTGCAATTTACCCGGGGACCTCAGAGTCAAGACTGCTGGCCCGTTTCACTTTTTTTTTGTGGAATTTTGGCAACCATCCATAATATTTACATAAGACATGAACACACGTCTTACTCTTTTGGGCATTCTAAAGCTATCAAAACAGATGAAAAAAGAGGCAGCTAGGAATGCAAGTAATGGGATCCACCCATTCTGCCTTCTGAAAAAAGCCTCCAAAAACTGCCAACATTGCCCCATCTGTCCTCTATGTTGCTTATCCTCACTAGGGTCGTGTGGGTATGCTGGAGCCTATCCCAGATGATGCTGGCGAACCTGGACTGGTCACCAGTCAATCGCAGTGCACATATAGACAAACAACCACTGACAATCACATTCATGTATTTTTACACCAAAGAACTGTGTAATTCGCGTAGTGACACCTCGCCACAACTAGCTTCACCACACACTGCACACTTACGCTAGGTAGCGTTCCTTTTTATGTTGCTATGTGAAATCAATGCGCACAGCGAGGAAGTTCCTGTAATCATAAAGATGACCAAAAGTCCCAATATGTGCGTTAATTAGCTGTCTCTTCTGATCTGTTTTTATACCTTTGGAACACACAGAAAAGAGAACGACATATAGATGATGGGTAAAAGCCCTCTCCCAAAATTGCAGTTTTCCTTTTAACACTGTTAGCAATAGTAATTACATGTAGTTTCTTAAACCAATCACATCGCACATTCACCTCTCAGGGCCCTCACGCCAGTATTTTTTCTTCCTCTGGTTGGTTCGTCAAAGCAAAACTGCTCAGGCTGTAACCAACAATGGCTGATTGAAATGAAAATTTCCTGGTGAGTAGATGTATTTTTTTGTATCTATGTCATAGATCAATAGTGATTCCGAACTGCTCCAGATAATGTTGTAGTGTAGAGATTTGGAGTTGTCGTGGATGTACATTTACTATTGATATTGATTATTATAATTGTATAATTGTGGCGGTGTAATTTATTACCTGAAGGCCCAAGTAGTAAATGCACCGCCCGCCACTGGGTGGCAGTCATGCTGCCTTGCCGGCAAAAAAAAAAAACAATCAGCAAGATTCAAAAGGAGCTGCAGTCAACACACAATCTCATGTTGTCTCATCTTTGGGCGGCAGCGACTTGGGAGGTAGAGCGGGTCATCCAATCACAGAATGGTTGCTGGTTCGTTCCTCCTGTGGTGTCCTTGTCCTTTCAGTTGAAAACAAATGGACAGTTTAAATGTTGCCCCATATCGGTGGAAATTCATTGGGCATTTAACTCTAGTGCTTTCGCTCTGCACGGTGGCATAGCATAGGTAGTAGAGTGGAGATTGTCTCCCGGCCTAAGGGTTGCTGGTTTGATTCCAGGCGGGGACTAGATTTCAACGCCTTTTTAGAATATTGCATTTGCATGCAATTTCTACTGAAACAGCCTCATCTATGTTATTGTTAGTGTTTGGTTTTCCTCATTCAATGCTTGTAATTTCACAAACACAGAGAAATCATAGTCTATTGATACTGCTGCAGTGTGCATGCCAGCCCAGTAGTTGGCAGCGTAACTTTGCAAAACCAACATATTTCACAAAATACTTTCCCAAAAACCCAGTGTGCATAGAAGTGGTTTTAACCTTAGCTTTTTCTATTACTGTTCTGATCTAATGTGAGTTTCTAAGTAAGATCCTAAATTCATCCAAAATATGCAAACAATTCGGAAAAACTGATGCTGCAGGGTTGGGAGGCGAAGGATTGTCGTATTTGTTGACACCCTGCAGCCCTGAAGGTCACGCCGATAAGACCCGGGATTTCCACCTCAGAATTGCATTGTGACGCGACCTTCAGACCCCCCGAAGTCGATCAAAGCGGCGCCGCGGACCCCCCACTGCAGGACGGTCGAGTTCACAGAGACGAGTAATAACAGCGGATCAGCCCAGGATCATTTGGCCGGCTCAGACCTTGAAACCACACTTGTGTACGTGCGACTTTAGACTCCATTACGCAATTTGTCATTGAAACGCATTCAAACACTTTCTTGCTGGCGTTCAATGACAAGGCAATGACATCAGTTGTGTGTTTCATTTACTTCTAATATTCTTATTTGTACTGTAGTTTGGAGTGCCAGAATTAAAACAGGGATGTACAAACCTTTTCCACTGAGGTCCACGTACAGAAAATGGATACATTTTGTACATTAAAGATGCTAAAAGCAAACAAATGCAGGTCAGTATATGCCAGTGGTTCCCAAACTTTTTTTGCAGCGCCCCCCTTTTGGAGATGAAGCCAAGCACCCCTACCCCCCACCCCCCTGTGGTAACATCGGGCCGCCCACTTTAAAAAACACTTCAATATGCTAAGCTAATTGAACAAAACATTCACATATTATCTTTGTGTTATAGGTGACAAATCAAGTAAGTATAATGTCAAATAATGTGTCTGGTTCCACCCCCGACGTTGATAAGTGAGTTTCTATAAAGTAGTTGTTATATTTTTGTAGTTACAGCATAAAAACAACCTTTGCAACCTTCTAAGTATGGGTTTTAACATTATTAGAGTCCTCTGTACATGAAATAACACCCCTATAATCATCTTTACACTCCATTATCCAATGTTGTAGACATAATAACAGAATATAAATATTATTGAACTGGCTTGGGGCGGACAGGAAGTGATGTTGGGGGTTCAAATATGAGTTTTAGCTTGGCGTGAGCTACAATCAAGTCTGATGCCTGTGTCTCACCGAACATTAGTTACTGTAATACTGACACCTAACGACCAGTGGAGGATACTCCATATCATCACATCTTTGAATGCATCTTCTGAATGCCTTGTATTTTACTGCATCTAACCATTTGCCACTATTGTGCTTGAAAACAATTAATTTTTGCAAAAATATGTAATATTTCCTTAATTATGATTTTTTTTTACAAATAATAGACTGTATTCAACCAGGAAACAGCATCACTTATGAATATATTTTTGAAAAAATGCTGCAAATTTGGCGAGGGGTTACTGTATATTTAATTAATAATCGAATATGCCGAGAGCAAAACATGCTAATGCTAACACCCCTGCTGCGTGCGTATTCCGCAACAAAAAAGTCGACCCGGCAGCCGAGGGAAGGTGGTCACTTCGGAATCCCACCGCCACCTGTTGGCTGACAATGGAGTGCCCCCCTCTCCCTCATTCTGTCGTGGCATAACCTTTTTCCTCCCTTTTCAAAACGTGACGACTCTTCCAATTGAGTTGTTGTTGGTGCCATCGCTATTGGCTTTCAATAAGGCGCGAGGTTATCAAAGAGTGAAGGAGAAATTGCCTTGGCTCTGCCGCGGCCCTGATTGCGCTATCGGAGCCGTCAGGGAGGCTCTTCATAAAGGGGAGGGCACGGGGGAGAGCGAGGTGGCGGCTGCCGCGGCCCCCCTGATGAATCACGGCGTGCTTGGCAGCCTCTGCTCGGCGCGGCCAGGCGGCACCTCGGCGCACCAGTTCAGGGTCGCCACTTGGCAAGCGGCCCCCTCTCCAGCAGGGGCCGCAGACCTCGTTGCCCCACCTCGCTCAGCCAACCCCCACGCTCATTCTCCGTGGCTGCCCTCATCGAGGTTTTGTGTTTATCCACGACCCTGCAGCACCCCCCTGGAGCCCCCGCCAGTGCCCCCACCATGCCATATTGTTGTTATACATGCCAGATGATTTTTGAACTTATTCTGAATGTCTCCCAACTTCATTTAGCAAATGAGATAACATGAAAAGCTGCTTTTTGGCCGTGAAGCGAGCTCCTATTCTGCTTGCATTGCTTTGTTGCCCACCTCCCCCAAGCACAAAAGTGCATTGTTTGATCTAGCAGGTTTACCGAAAAACTACTCAACTGACTTCCATGAAGCATGAATGCAGGAAGTCTGCAAAGTCAAAGAACATTTGATTTTTTTAAATGCATATCAAGGAAGGTAGCTTCACTTTCGCCCATTACAGTCCACCTGCAAAGTGGGGGCAGTAACCCCTCCACATGTCCACGTACAGAGTGGCTAGCAAGCACCCACTCTGTAATGCATTTTACCGCCACCTGTGGGACTGGAGTGACAGGGGTGATCCGGATCACCCCCAAAACGCAATCACTCCTTCTCAATCCTATTTCCGACATTTCCTGAAAATTCATCCAAATCCATTCAGAACATTTCAAGTAATTTTGAACGCAAACAAACCGATAACCACAACCTCCTCGGCCGAGGTGGTTTTCATATGAACAAATTTTGGTAATATAGGCCATTATTTTATCAAAAAAATAATATCCAGTTACAAATGACACTGTTTTTGCATGTTTATGTTGGTTTGTTTCATTGCGGGGATCTGTCCCTCTTTTTCCAGTGTTTTTTCACCTCATATTTGCTCCCAAAGGCTGAAACTATGCTGGAATGCGTAAAGGTATGGTTTGCTGACCTAATGTGTTTATTACAAGTTCATTCCTGCTAGGAACGCTGCAATGCACTACACCCCAAAAACGTCAGGGACCGCTGATGTCATCCATTCTTCTCCCAATGGATGCGGGTGTAATGTTGCTCAAGAAGGCTTAATTCCGAGGATTTGGTAACTCCGGATCCAAATACAAAGAAGCAAGAAGTCCCAAAACGCAAAAAACATACAAAGATATATAAAACTAACGACATGACGACCTGAGAAAGACACAAGAGAAAACCTAATACACAGACTAATCACACAACAAGACTAGGGCCCTATGATGTCACGAAATCGGCCAATAAAAACGAAATTTATTGTTAAAGGCCGAATGTTACGGAAATGACTGTCATTTCATCAAGAGAAGGAATGTTCGTGTGGGGAATTATTTCTCCGACGTATGGAGAACTAAACATGTTGAAATGGCAATAAACACCGGCAAACTCCTCTGTTGGAGTGTGAATGGAAGCTAGCGGGGTTACCTAAGGTTAGCATGCTAGCGTGCACAGTGTGTGTGAGTGTGTGTGACTCGGGCTGGATCAGTATATTATTTGTGTTTTTCCTGTCCAACTGTGTAAACCAAATAAGCGTGTCATAAAAAATACTTTACATATGCAGTTGAAATTGCATGGGTTACATTTCTCAGTTACTGGGCAAAATTGTTGCGTCAATAAATGTGAGAATTTTGCATTTAATTAACAAATATTTTATTCACTAGCCCAAAAAGCACACTCTTTTAGCTGGTAAAAAATAAGTGTAACATGTTAAAAAATGTAATTCTAAAAAATTAAAAGGGAAAAAATGGAATCTGGAAAAAAAATAAACGAATTTGAGAGAAAATATTACGGATTTCACCTGACCCTACAAAACTCACCTGCTCCAATCATAGCACAAACAAGGCCACAAGGAGTACAAACCAGAACACAACTAGAATGTGATACTGCAGCCCTTCATCATGTCTCCCGATGGCAGTGCGCCAAAGAAAAGGAAAGCCACCCCCATTGAAGTGAAACCAGGTGTAGCAATATAGGCTAGAGAGCGGATCAAAACCGGCCAGTCCAAGCCCCACGAATGTTGTGACTGCCATCATGGAAAAATATGGTATCCTTGAACATGTGAATGGATCTTCTCCTATGATATCGATAACTTGCAACTTTCTTCTTGTATTGAAGCTTTTTATTACTGTATTTTATATGCCCGTATGTATGCGCAGAGATAGCGATTTAGTTGTTAATTTACGTATAATTTAAGTTCTGATTTACCGTAAAATCGACTTCCAACACGTCGTAGGAATAAAACTCCTTTATAAACCAAGGGCCTCTTGAAATAGCATGTAGAGCCGTGCTGGGCCAAATAGGTACCAGTGAGTGGAACTGTCTGGTGTTCTTTAGTTGTGTCTGACAATAAAGTATAATGCGGGACGACGGCGGTAATGACGCGCAGTGTAAATAGTTGCTGTAAGCACATATTTAGATGTTAATATAAGCCACCATCTGGGACGCGAGGAGGGGAGGGGTGGTTCAAGGGGGGCGATTATGCCAGCGCTTGTAAATCTGCGCTCTTCATCTCCAATTGGATGCTCAAGTTTATTACCCTCAATAAAAGCCCTGATTTGTTGTGCTCTCAAGTGTTTGCTTGATAAGGTCGGACTGCCGCCATCGACTCCAGCGGGTGGACGACCCCCGCCCCCCACATCTACTCATCACCCCGGCACCGCTTGTCTCTCGCAATGAACCTTCTGATCAAGCGGTGGAATCAAATGAAATTAGAGGATTCCGCCACCTGGGGATGATGTAATTAATACGGCCCCATCCGCTGCAGGAGCAGGAAGCGTTCAATTACGTCCTTAAGAAGACCCTACGAGGTCACCCGGTGCCCCCAAATCTGATTAATCTCACATTTATTCTGTCATTTTTGGTTATCTCAAAGCGCGCTGGGGATCATTACAAAGTTGTTCTTTAACTTTTTTTTAATGGCACGGACACGATGAGTGTCACGCTGGCCATTGATGGACCGTAGCGCCGCCAGGACACACCCTCACCTGAGAGAGTCCGAGCCACTTGCGAAAATTGTGTCAAATTAAAGCAGGCAAAAAATATGCATTGAGATGACGGGATGAGATTCCATTTGGTTTTTGGCCATTTGGCAAGCGAGCATGTGGGCGCATGTTAAGCGTCACGGGGACGCTTCTTCTAATCGACATTTACATTTAAATGTGGTCAGGCAGCACCACGTTTGCAAGATCGGGAAAATTTCTCGTTTCCTCTTCCTGCTGTAAAAAAGTTTTTTTTTAACTAAAGCAACTAAAGCAAGCAAAAGTATGACACTTTTTTGCCATTTTTTTCCGAAATGTATTAATAAATAATCGCTGTTTGGTTACAGTCTATTATTTGTAAAAACATATTGAAACACCCGTGGTATGTAGTATTCTGGTCAAACTTTGGGGCATTACCTCACATTACAGTACCTTAACACTGCATGAAGTCATGAAGTCAGCCATGGCATGTCTTGGCATGATAGAATGATAGAGTAAAAAAACATTCTCCCATTCCTTGTGGAAGTGGTAAGGTTTTGGATTCTTAAGTTTTGAAAAAATACATTTGAGGCTAAATGTTTCAATGTAGTGCACGTGTAAAGGTGACTGTTATTTCATGTCTACAGAGCTCTAATCATGTTAAAAACTGTAGTTAGTTTTCTATGCTGTAACTATGAAAATATTCAATGTGTTAACATTAAATCCTATATTGGAAACTGTACCTGTGGAACCAATTAACCGCTATTTAGCTATTGTAATTAACCGCTATTATAGGTTATTTTTGAATTGTCGTGTTCATCCAAGACTACAAAATATGATATGCAAAAGCTAGTTTAGCTTAAATGTTTTAAAATGGCTTTTTCACTAAAATGACTTTGGCTTCGTGTGTTTTCTCGTTTTTTTGAATAAAGATTTTTAGAAACTCACAAATGGTCATATATCATTGGTGGAATTTGAAATGTTAGTGGGTTTAAAAGCCCATTAACGAGCAAGCTTAAGCTATGACAAGAAATTTATGTCCTATGTTTACAGATACGCCCTTCGGTCCATGCGGAGTCCGGCCCCCTCAGCCGGGGGCCCCTGAGCAGCCGGGAGCAACGCGTGGGGGGCCTTTTTCCTCCTTTTTGTTTAAGCGGCGTCGCGGTGGAAGAGGTCGCTCCCCGGGGAGCACGGCGGAGGTTAATGATCTCACAGCCTCTGCTTGAATAAATAAATCATTCCTGGCCGTAAATCTCTCTTTGCATCAAGCACCACCAGTTGCCAGTGTCTGTTTGTGTAACCCCCCAACATCACCGCCCCCCGAGATGGGGTGGGGGACACAGATGACTTCTTTCTTCCCCTCCCTCACGTGCAATGTGTTTTGTCAGGGGACATGAAACGTTTTTTTTGGGAGAACGTTGAAAGGGTCGACGGGTGTGTGTGTGTGGGGGGGGGGGGGGGGGGGGGGGGGTCACATCAGCAGTGACACTGCTAGTTGTTTCTCTTTACGGCCAAGCCGATAGTGAGGCGAGGGGCGAGGGTGGCTGTCGCGTACAAATAAGATAAGATGCTTTTTTTATTGCCTTTGTAACCAAATATAAAACATAACTTGGCTTGGTGGCGCGTTCAAAAACATCAATATTAAAAAGTCAATTGAAATAAAATTAAAATAAATTAATGTATAAATCGACATACAAACAAATATGAATATTACAAATATTTTTGGTGCCGAACTTAAATAATCATAAACCCGATTCATACATTAATACTGTCCATATGTGAAATAAAATGGTGTTAGACCTATTTATTTATCTATTTATTTAACCGACCACTTTATTATTAATATCATTGTAACAACCCATTTATGTATGTAATGATATTTTCATTTATTTACCAACCTTTTTTTTTAAATGAGTATTAATTGCCAACATTAATATCTCGCCAACGGGAGATGATGCTGGTTGTGTCCTTTGCCCTGCCACGGATGTCGGGCCCTCCAGTTCAATATTTGACGTTTTTATTTCGTCACTTCATGTCTCAGTAAACGTCAGCTTTCCAGATGCCATGTACCATCTGGTGCTGCGTTTATTCATGAAAAAACATAGAACACTGTTCAGAGAAAATACGCTAACATTTGGACATTTGAACTAGAACTAGAACAATTTATCAATTATCCTGTTAATCAACAATTACTCGATTAATCGTTGTTTGATTTAAAATTCAGCCTCTTCAACGTGAATATTGTTTAGTTTTCTTAGTCACCCATGAAAGCGGACCTATTGTTTGACTTTGGAGGACAGTGATGGACATTCATGTGTTACATCGCAGACCAAACTTGTAACTATTTGTGTTTGGGTCATATTGGTTTGGTCTGTCTAGGGCAGGGACGTCAAACTCACCGTGGGCCACGTTGCGTTTGTGGTTGTCCCTGTGAGACCATACAAATGTATGTATTATACATTTAAATATTAGATTATTTATTTTCTTACGCTGGCATCAGAAGTCAGGGTGCAAGAAATTGGATACTTCTGTTAAATAGGGTTTGACTACAAAGACACAAGAAGCTCCAATTGCATGCAGTGCTACTCACAGGATAAATACATACAAGAAAATATAATAAAAAAATAAATACATAAAAATACAACAAGTTTTTTTTTACATAAAAAATTATAATTATTTTTGACTTAATAAAAGATTATAATAATTAATACAATAATAAATAAATAACAGGCCATATAAAATAATATGGTGGCCTCTGAAGTTTTTTGAGTATTTTTTCATATTTGACTTATTTCAATGGCACGGCAGCTTTACAGATGCCACGTCTGGGGTTTTTTTTTTTCATGAAACTCTGTGAATATTTAGAGAAATTACGGCAAACAAAAAAGACATTTTGACGCTTTGGTCAGATTGCTGATGCGACATTTTATTTTAGTCCGCAGTCGAATGACTGCACGTCGCTAAACAGCAAAGAAGCGCCGGCCTTGTCGTCAATAGATGTGATTGACTAATCAATGCAGCCATTCACAACCAATTAGTAGGACTCAATTAGTGACGTTTGAGGAGATAAACGTGGAGTGCAATTAAATAAGAAGAATATTAGCCAGTAAAGGAGAAATTAGCTTTTGTTTGTATTTTTAGCGGCTGGCCTCACACACACACACACACACACACGCACGCCCACGCATACACACACACACACGCACACGCACACACAGGGAGTGGAAAGGGCTTTTATTCATCTTCCTTTCAAGGTGAACTAGAAGTCCCTCACAGATTATAGATCACATCATAAACACCTTGCCGTTTTAATATATTTGTGTATTTATAAAAAAAAAAGCGGCAGCAGCACCGACAAAGTCAGGAAATAAATAAAGTCATTACCACGGCTTATAGAACACAGGCGCCGATTTGCTCTTTTATCCCGCCACAACAAAAAGACCGGAGGAGGAGGAAGAAATAACAACAACAAGAAAAAAAATGGGAAAATTGCACAGAGGCTTTTCTTTTCTTTAAAATGCTGCATTAGGTCTTTCCTGCAGTCGGTCTTCATAGTTCAAAGCTGGCAGTTCAATAAATAGCTGCAACTGGCACATCTCTGTTCTTGCAAAAAGAAATCAATGTTAATCCTATTACCGGCAGTTATCACCTAGCCCAGAAATGGTGGCAAGTACGGGAAAAAAAACTGAGATGTCAAAGCGGGAAGGGAGAAAGAGAGAGAGAGCGTGAGAGAGAGAGAGAGTCACCCTTCATTCACTTTCAAACACACTTTTGATAATTTACTTCTGTGGGAGAAAAAGCAAGGAGGCGGGCGGGGGGAGGGGGCCGAGGACGCTAGCTTCACCTACTGTGTGTGTTTGTGTGTGTTGTGGGGTGGGGGGCGTCAGTGTGTGTGTCCAGGGCTACTGATGTATTCGCACATAATGCTTGGATCAGGCCCTGCTGCTGTAAGCAAGATGTTTGAAGCACAAAAACATTATTTTTTTCCAGGGGAGGGGGGCGTTGTTCACAAGCTACCCCTGGAGCTCGCTGACATCAGGCCCCTCTCCTCCACCTCCACTCCATCCATCTCCATCCTCGTGAGGCCACGGTGAAGAAAATTACCAGTGCCCTTGCGCCCCCGCAGGGCGCTTTGCGTGTCTTCTCATGTCTGACAAGTCGAAAAGAAAATCGTCACCGGTCGGTCTTCGCCAAGAAACATCAAGCCGGCGTCCGGGAATGCCACGTGGAGAAGGTGAAGTCTCCTTGGCCCGCGTTGTCGGTGATGGGGGTCAACGGCTGGTCCTTGAAGGCATCACAGAGGCTGCACATGAAGGTGCGTAATGCTGAAATTACACTCCGTGTCAGCAGGTGGCAGCAGCGTGTGAGACTTTAAGGAAACTACTTGGACCAATACAACCAGTTTGCAATGGAGTTCATTAGTTCCAGATAAGTGAATAGCTTTCTTATACTGGAAATATATTATATTTTAGTAGTTACAACATAGAAAAGTTTTTTATGAGCTTTTTTAAAAAGCATAAAAATATGCTTTTTAACATTATTAGAGCCCTCTAGACATGAGATAACACCCCTATAGTCACTTTTACACTCCTATTACCCAATATATTAGATGTAATAAGAGTAATCGGTAATCCTGTATGGCATTCCTGATTCGGGACGGGTATCAATACTCCACTGTAAACGGAGGAACCCAACAAAAAATGCAGTAGATTCGGCAAAGATTAGCCAATTCGACAAAAATGAAGTATACAACAATCCCTCGTTTATCGCAATTAATTGATTCCAGACCATAACGTGAATTTATGGCCTAGAAAACCTTTTTTACCACCTTCAAAATACGCTTTTTAACATTATTAGAGCCCTTAAGACATGGAATAACACCACTTTAGTAAGCTATAGTCACCTTCATACTAGTAAATAAGACATTTAAGACATAAATAAGACATATGCTTGTTTGTGATGCTGTAAATGTGTACCAGTGCTCGAGGATCTGTGTGGGGGTGGGCAGGAAGTGACGTCTGGGGTTCAGAGTTGAGTTTTAGCTTGATACGGGTTACTGCCAAGACGGCAGATCATTCATTAATTTCATTCATTTTCTCTACCGCTTATCCTCATTAGGGTTGCGGGTATGCTGGAGCCTATCCCACCTGACTTTGGGCGGGAGGCGGGGTACACCCTGGACTGGTCGCTAGTCAATCGCAGGGCACATAAAGACAAACAAGCATTCACACTCACATTCATACCTATGGACAATTTAAAGTCGCCAATTAAGCTAACATGCATGTTTTTGCAATGTGGGAGGAAACTGGAGTACCCGGATACCCACGCACGCACCGAGAGAACATGCAAACTCCACACAGAGATGCCCAACAGAGACTCGAACCCTGAACCTTCTGACTGTGAGGCCAACATGCTACCCATTCAGCCCCCGTGCGGCCAGATCATTCAAACTTGCAATAAAATCCTGTTACTCCGGCGATCAAGTCTGGTTCTTGTGTGTCTCGCCCAACACCACAGTAACATTACTGACACCTAGTGACGAGAATAGAATACTACACAAAATCAAATAAACGTCTTTGAATTTATCATCTGAATACCTTATATTTGTTTTTTTGTTGCCATTTTAATGCATCAAAAATGCTTAATTGGGGGGAAAAATATGTAAAAAGTGCTTTTTTAAAAAACTAATAATAGGCCGCATTCAAGTACTGAAAGATTGCTGTATGACATACACTCAATAAAATAATATTATGTAATAAATGTACTAATATGTAATAAAATAAAATCTACAGTATGTTTGGATTGAGATCATTACGTTATTATATATAACAATACTTGAATATGAATATACTACAATATAACATGCTATGATATATAATATCAATGCAACACATGACTTCAGCATAAGAAAATTTGACAGTACTTTAAGTGCATTCAATTTGAGCAGAAATTGAAACTGATACTGCGATGACACCGATGATATTTAGCACTCTTCACCGGCACTAGGTGTCAGTAGCGTTACCGTATTGTTCGGCAAGACACACAAGCACCAGACTTGATCGCCGGAACAACAGGCTGTTATTGCAAGCCTAAATTCTCTCACAACAGGCACCATAATCCTTAGTAAAAACACAGTCTACTGTTGTGGCGGTAACTCACGTCAATATTGAAACTCAAGATGTCACTTCCTGTCTGCCTATCACTCAGCTCCCCAAAAACATATTTACAGCAACACACACGAGCAGTGATGTGATCAGTCTTATTTATGTCTTATTTACTCTTATTATGTCTAATACATTGGGTAATAGGAGTGTAAAGGTGACCATGGGGGTGTTATTCCATGTCTAGAGGGCTCTAATCATATTAAAAAGCGTATTTTGAAGGCGGTGAACAGGTTTTCTATGCCATAACATCACGTTCTGGTCTGGAATCAATGAGGTGTGATTATTGTGTGCATCATTTGTGCCGAATTTCAATGCCACTAAACTACGTTCGTGTGGCGACACCAAAACAAAAACTTTGAGAAGGTAGTTGGGAGAGAAAAAGGGAAATATTTTCAAGGAGTCAAGCAGATCATCAGTCACTCCAAGGAGGTGGCAATAAAGAGCGATATGAGTCTGGAGTCACCTGAAGGACAAGCGACGCTCATCACCTAATCGGCCACTGGACAAAAAGATGGCGGGTGGGGGTTGTAAAGCAGGTTTACAAGCAATTTTTTTGTAAACAAACTCAGCTGCTAAATCTGTCTGGCGACCATAAAACAGCCGAGCTCGCCAGCGGGCTTCAAGGTTGCGTTCGAGTGTTCCAAACGACAATGTTATTCAGAGCGGTGGCAAAGTGACACCGTCATTGTGAGGCATTCCAACTCCGTCTTTATCGCCACAATCAGTCACTCCCCTCCCCTTCCCAAACAAACAAAAAAAAATGCGGCCCAAACCCCAGCGAGATGGTGGCGACATTACGGCGGCGGCTGCGCGTTGAAATGACCCACTTCAATCAAAACAAACACAACGGCGGGATGCGGCGCACATTGCACCCGGGCATCATAAAAACAACAATTTTCCAGCAGGGATAAAAGCGCTCTTTGCAGCCAAAACAGAGCAGAGCTATACATTAATTCCATTTTCATATTCGCCACCGACGCGAGGCCCCGCCAACGGTGAGGCTCTGGAATGCCCCCAGAGCCCACGTGCCGCCGCTCCATAATTTCGGTCTGCCTCATTATTTAGCATGTCACTGCTATTTTACATGTTAAAGCCCCACCGTTGCCATCTCATTTATTATTAGACCAGAGAATGGGGTCAGGCAAAAAAAAAAAGTCAAGGTGAAAAAGTCCCAGAATGCATTTTTGTTGCTTTCCTTCTGGACTGAAAACACACCTTTGCCAAGGTTGAAATCTTAATAAAAGCAATTTGAGTTTGCGTCTACGTTTGCATGTTTTAGACGTAGGATGATGGGAATGTAGCGCTTTGGATCCTGGCCTCTAAAATAATTAGATGTGGGTGGACCAAACCAAATATCTATACTGTCAATAAGAGGGCAGCATGGGTATCACATCGACACCGGCGTGATCAAATCAGTTATGACAACAACTATCAAAATGGATCAAAGAATAACCAGAATGGCAAGGGCTCAGCCAGTGATCAGCTCCAGGAAGATCAAGGACAGTCTCGAGTTACCTGTAAGTACTGTGACAGTTAGAAGATGTCTGTGTGGAATGTCCAGCCCAAACCCGGACCTTAATCCAATGGAGAACATGTGGGATGACATCAAAAATGCTGTTTGTCAATTGTGGATGCTGAATTATGAATTGTGGAATGTTGTTAAAGAATTTTGGAGGGGAATAACAGCTGAAAGGTGCCACAAGTTGGTTGAGTCCATGCCACACAGATGTGAAGCAGTTCTAAAAAACTAAATATTAGTTTAGTCATTCACAGGATTGTGCTGTTTTTTTAAAATTGCCTGGTAGATTCTGAAACTCGCGGGCCACATCTGGCCTGCCAAGCGTCTTAATGCGGCCCACCGAGCAAACTCCTCAAAGTTCAAACCTTTAACATTGAAAATCTATCCGGCATCATGACTTGCAGGGCTATTACGGCACGCTGGACTACCCGGCATGCCTTGAGGGCATTTGGAAAATAGAGTTTCAAGTTGTGTATGTCTAGCGCTTCGCAGTTGTTTATCACAGTAGTTGATTTGTGTGCCACTTGCTGTGGCTGTGTTTTTGTTTTTGTTTTGATGCCACCAAATTCAATAACGTAATATTACAATAAAAAAATTACGCAATTTTAGTAGCATAAAGTGGAATTTACTTAATTTTATTTTTTGTAATATTGTTAAATAAACCAAATAATGTTGTAATTTTTTAAAAGCTATAATTTGGAAATCAATTCAGAATATCATAGTATTTGTACATTTCCAAAGACTATTTAAGAATAAAGCTATTTGGAAGAACCCCACTGTCACCTTTATCCTGATCTTCACTAAAACAACGCCTTCCTCCTTGCTCCGACGTTTGCAGGAAATGGGTTGTGTACAACAACAGCCATCAAAACAATGTCCCTCGCCTCCGTGCTGTGGCACTTGGCGGAGGTAGAAATCAAATAAAGGAATAAAAGCTGCCAAGAGTTGAATTGGCTTTGAGGAGATTCCTCCGTAATTATTTGTGTGCTGCAACAATAAAGACAAGAAGAAGAGACGACTTAATCCGCTAGCGAGAGGCCCGGCGCTGCTTCCTTCCTGCATGGTGACAGTGATTAAGTCTAATCTGCCGCAGGAACAGACTTTTAACCTATATTGTGTTTAGCACAATTCACTCCTTGTGTCTTTTTCACCTTTCACATCTGACATTTTCCATTAAGACACTCGCGTCACTAGAAGAGGTGAGGGATTCCGTTTTTCCCTACTTAAATTTACAAGAGAGAGATTTTAAGTGTGTTTTTCTTCCTCGACACACTTTCCTGTTCTCTTTTAATTACGGACAGTTAGCCGCTAAGCTAAGGGACAGGAATCTACTATTATTTAGCCTTCTGACACCTAGAGGGCTGGAGGGGAAAATTGCATACCTGACCAGGCAGCCTATGCACACCACCGGGGGCGCTAACTAAACCTTTAAGCCTTCTGCAATCCCTGACAGGAACCGTCCAATGTGTGTCTCGGGGGCCATTTGCGGCCCAGAGGTGTTTTTATATTGACCCACGGCACATTCTAAAAATCTAATTTATATGTATATATTTATTAAGAAAACTTAAAAAAAACAGCAAAAGTCACCTGTAAGAACAAAGTCCAAATATTAAGAGGAAAAATCTAACGAGAAAAAGTAATCATTTTATGATATTATTATTATTATCATTGAGAAAAAGAACTTGAAATTAGTGGCATGAAGTTGAAATGTTAAACAAAAATTACATTAAAAAATGTAAAACAAAACAACAAAACAATATCTTTTGGGAAATTGGGTTGCGGAATAAGCCAAAAATATTATGAGACTGTAAAGTTACAATTACAAAAAGAAAGTTAAAACAAAAAAAACAGAAATGGGGCAAAATCATTTACAAGAATAAAGTCAAAATTATGAGAATAAACCTGTAATATTATGAGGACAGATAATGTCATATTTAGTATAGAGTTGAAACGTTAAAGAAAAAAAAATATATTAAAAAAATCCTAATTATATGAGTAGCAAACAAAACAAAATAAAGTTATCTTTGGAAAATTTGGCTGGGGAAAAAGTTATAATTATACTAATTATAATTGTGATTAATCACATTTATTTTCCATAGTTAACTCATAATTAATCACATTTAATCGCAAGTAAAAATAAGTGAATCTATAACAAGTAGGGATCTAAGTAGGAAAATCTATTCATGGTAAACAGTTTGATAGGCAACTACGACAACTGCATAACATTTTGATATGTCAATATTGCAAATATGGGATTATATTTCATTCAAAAATAATATACAGTTAGAAATCTGGTAAATAATGTTATGGGAAGTCAAATTATTATGGAAATAAAATCATAAAAATTATTTTAAAACATGACAAATGTGGAAAAAGAGCAAAGAGTGAAGCTGATACTAATAATAGGATTTTTCACCTACAGTATATCTCAAAGCAGAGATGCAGTTTTTTTCTTTACAATAAATTCTTACCTTCAAACTTTGCCTTTATGCGTTCGCACGTAGTATCAGAATTTGGAAGCAAATATGAGGAGAAAGAAAAAAATACAGTATAGTAGTCTAACTTTGCACGGGAGAACTTTAGAAGGTGCGTTCAAGGACCTTCAAACAAAATAGGATAAATCACCATATTAACCATAAAAAACCCAGGGATTTCTAACTGTATATTATTTTTTAACTAAAATAACCGCCCATATTTACAAAATTTATATCTCTTTACATTACATTTGATGTTATCAGTGTAGTTGCGTATCAAATCATTTACAGTAATCATTCACACCTCTACTTATGTATAAAAACGTATTTGTACTTGCGATTAATTATGATTTACGGGCAAAATGCGATTAATCATCATTAAATATTTTAATAGATTGACAGCTTTAATTTGAATCACTATGACTGTTTTTTATTGTTGAATTTCTCTTGAAGATTAATTATCTATCAATCAATCAATCACCACAGAGATTTACATCTCTACAAAGTATTTCTATCTGCGATTAAATGCAATCAATTATGCATTAACTATGGAAAAAATGTGATTAATCATGATTAAATGTTTGAATTGTTTGACAGCCCTTTCAAGTTTGGACACTCCTGCTTTGCACACATACTTGGCGATAAGTTGCACTTGGCATCATTTTTCTGCTTTGGTGGAGGCGATGGCGGAAGCCGATGGCCGCCATCATGGCTGTCATGTTCCACGCGCAGATCAGCGTCGTGCGACAAATTAGAACGCTGTCACTCTGCTAGTAGGCGTCAGCAAAGCAGGCGCGTGATTCATCGGGGCCGGGGCGACGCGTTACGAGCGCCATCGGTATTCACGGCGGCGTGCGGCAAAGCGAGAGATCACGCCGAGGCCGACGTGAGTTATGTGTGCTGATCGACGCCCGGCGGCACGCGCGGCGGCGTTCGAGGCTAAGCAAGCCGAGCGCCTCACAAACTGCTCCCCTTGCAAAGAAGGGTGGGCTGCCCTCCTCCCCTGCATCCTCCCATCTTCATAAACAACTCTGTCATTGGAAGTAAGCACGGCCCTGCTTACCAGGCACCTTTGCAGCAGGAGCGGCTCCTAATTTAGCAGCGTTTAAATCTTTGCCAAGTGTTGTGAGAAATGCCTGCTTGCAAATGTCTTTTATTGAATGCTGACTCTGTGGTATTACAGCCTTGCAGATAGGCCTGCTGTAATATGTCCCTCCAGCTTTATCTTGTAATAGTAAAGTGCATTAATGTTCCCGGACCGGAGTAGGCTGTGAAAGGGTTAGAATTGACTCTATTTGGGATTGCGGCGACTCGCCTCCAACTCCAGACGCGCTTTTTCACGCAAAAAGATGAAGCGTGGAGGAAAAATGCACGCTTTCAATTGGCAGATTTCCTACGTAAGCCTGCCGCTTTATCGCAATCCATCACCAGAAAGCGGGATCACGGTAATTAAAGACTTTTCAGGGAGTGGCATTGGTGGAATTGGGAGTCCAGTGTGGCTGCGCCGTCAAGGTAGTTGCCGGTTTTGGCTGGCACAATGGCGGAGAAGCCTTATTGGAGCTCGTATGACTTGACGTTTCAAAAAGTTAAACAGCTGCACACATAACACGATTTCATACCTCAGCCCTTTCTCCCGGATCTCCTTGTGGAGGCAGATAAAGAGTACACAGGAGCCGAGCCGCGCACTCCACTGTCACGACCAACAAACTCTCCAAAAGTTTCTTTGTTGGCCTTCAAACGGAGCGAACAGTATTTTGCATCGGCATTAGACTACTTGCTCCTTTCTTCGCACTGCAAATTATCACCAAACTAAACCGCAACGTTCTTCGGAGATGATTCCAAATCAGGCATCGGATTATGTTGTCACTTAACCTTGAATTCAGAGATTAGTTGGCGAAAAGTTCCTAGAATTTCCTTTATAACCCCTTATAACAGTTTCTTTATTGTATAATAACAGGTATGCTGTCACGCTTTGCTCGGCGCGGCATGGTGTAGCGACCCCGCGGATGCAGAGAGCTGGACGTCAGGCAGGTAAATTGGAGAAATCTTGAATTGAGGTGCTGCAAAGCAGCGGCAGGAACATAAGAGCGTCACGTCACACGGAGAAAACAACACACAACAATGAACCGACAATCACTGGCACGCACACCTGAACATAAATAGCCAGGAACTAAATGAAGAACAGGCGCTCATTATTAACTAAGTGACCAAACTAAGAAACGATCCCGAAAAACACATGAAATTAACAACACAAGAAAACTAACCCCAACTGTCACAAGTAAAGAATATAGAACGGGACATATGACATAGACACACTTCGCAATGTTAGCACCAGCATACGTGCTTCGGCACGATGTTTGGTTTTTTTGGCCCCAGTTAAAAAAATAAAATCCACCCATTCATCGTCTACGCCGCTTATCCTCGCTATAGTGGCTGGAGTATGCTGGAGCCTATCCCAGCTGACTTCGGGTGAGAGGCGGGGTACACCCCGGACTGGTGTAAATACTGTATAATATAAATATAATGTAAAATATAATGTAAAATAAACATTGACTGTTAAATAAAAAAATACATTAAGTCAAGTGTCCTGCGTAGTAGACATTATAAAAACTTATTTCTCTCTGCGATTAATTATGAAGAATGGGAAAAATGCGATTAATCACGATTAAATATTATAATTGACTGACAGCCTTAATTGTATTGCTTTGTTTATTTTAATTATTATCATTAGTTTTTTATTGTTACATTTCTCTCTCTCTTTCTATCTATCTATTTTTTTAAAAACACAAAAGTATTTTTGCTAAATGTATGCATGCAATTGGAGCTTTTTATTTGTTTTGTAAGTAAGTAAATAAATAATGTGAGCGAATAATTAAATGTGTAATAATAATACGTATAATAATTAGGGATGTCCGATATTGGCTTTTTTGCTGATCCAATATTGACCTACTGTCAATTCCTGATTCCAATATCCACTGATACCGATATGTGAATCGTCACATAGCTCCTGAAACTTTGAACACTGAAGTACTCCCTGACAGTTCACCGCACCCTCCCAGGGGGGCCTGCCCCACTATTAGTGAAGAACTGGGTCAATTGGGAACTCTAAATTGTCCATCGGTATGAACGTTAGTTTGAATGGTTGTTATATGTGCTCAGGGTTAGAGTTAGATGGGTTTGGGTTGGCTGGGGACTAGTCCATGGTGTACCCCGCCTCTCGTCCCGAGTCAGCTCGGATAGGCTTCAGCCATACCCCTGGCTGAAAAATGGATGGATATATTTAATAATACTGAATATGGGTGGTTAGCAATTCAGTACAGTCCGGCTACCTATTAAAATTATTATTACTTATATCTTTTTGATACTCTTTAAAAGACAGTTGGATATAACGCCTGTAGGGAGCGCCCTGGAGCAATCGTTAGCCTTTCAGAGCCACGGTAGATAAAGATGTTTTAATCCTGAAATCACGCTGACTAAAGAGTTGTTTTCTTTGGCCGGCATAAAGGGAAGCAAAACATTGCGTCTAAGCTGCGAGGAGTCGTCCGCGAGAAACCGCCCGCCTTTGGCCCGCCGGGTCTGTGCAGGCGGCTGATAGCGCCTCGCATTCAGCTTCCCCCTTTCACAAGACCCTCCGCCGCGCACGCCACTTAAGTGGCATTAATAAACTGCATCAGCGAGTGACTGCGGCGGGACGGGACGTGGACGGCGGTAGACGGTGTCGGGGAGTTTGTGTTAAGATAAACGTGGAAATGACCTCGCCCTTACCGGCAGCCTAGAGAGCAGGAAGTTTTATTTCATTTATTTGGTGTTTTTTTTTTAAAATCATTCCAAGGGCTCAGACCACCAGAGGCTCGTCTCTTGTGGAGGAAGAAAATTACCGGGCGCGCTCACAATGGCCCCTGACTCCATTCCTCCTCCCTCTCACCTCCTCTCCAGCTCTCCTGGGCCGTCCCTATGTTTATCAGGTTTTTTTGGGGGGGGAGGGGGCACTGTATTTTGATGTCAATAAGCAATTTTTCTTGCCTGCTCTCCTGCCTGACCCCTTTAATCCATCAATATATTATTAGAGATAAAGTTTGGTGGACGCCTGCTGCAGTCACAAGATAAATGACATCTCTGAAGTCACGCATTAAAGACTAGATTAAGGCCTTGCCACTGTGTCTTCGCCGCTCATCTGGGCGCCTCCGTCCAACCTATCACACTATAGTGACAAGAAAGAAAAATAATGAACTGAGGCAGAAAAAGCAAAGAGATATTTCTTACACACACAGCCAGCGTCTGTCTTCAGCCCGGATTAGGACGCATTAGAAGCTGGCGAGAGAAGAGGCGGCGAGGGAGCGTGCGCCGTTTGTCTCGCCTCATAGAGGAGAAGAGAATTTGGGCCTTCTTTGTCTGCAACAATGCTTTGTTTTTTCCCTTCCGCTGGCCTTTCATCGCCACTTCACCGCGCTACAAAGTAAGCCACTGAAAGTTAGCGTTTGTGACGTTGGGACGTCCCGGGCTGGTGTTGACACGACAGTACTCGCTTTTCAACTCTGTCAAGGGAGTCGGTTCTTTTCGCTCCGCTGTCCAGAAAAAGAGTCATTGTGGTTCCCTCAGATTTTTTTGTTGCTTAAATGTATCCCTTGCCATGCTGTGTTTAGTCAAAAAATATACTGACGTTTACATATTTTCTGCCTAAATTAAGCATTATCAAACATAAAATGGCTAAATTAAGTAATATAAATACTAGTAGGGGTGGGCAAACGTCAAGTCAAAAAAATGTCTATTACAGGTGGTCATTAAACAACATACTTGCTCACGGTGCAACGGGACGAAAACAACTCATCCATAGAAAGTTAACGCATCACATAACTACTGCGTGGTGATAAACAACAACTAAGCGCTAAACATAACATTTTACCTAAATTGTTTATTTCCAAATGTCCGCGAGACATGCTGGGTAATCCAGCAGTAACAACAACTTTACAGCTTGAGTTGTTTTGGTTCTAGTATTGACCCTTGGGGTACGCCGCACGATATATTTAAGCTTGCAGATGTGTATTCTCATAGCTTGACATATTGCCGCCTGTTTGCTAAGTAGCTTTTAACCCAGTTCAATACTAACCTTCGAATTCCATGCTTTTCTAGTTTTGTAATGATTAATTGTATCGAAAGGTTTTTGTTAAATCCATAAATATTCACTTCCTGCAGCTTGTAGAGTTGGTAGTTTTCTCAGCAATTTCTCAAATTTTGTTGAATAGCTTTTATATTTTAGAAAATTGTGGTACCAAGGAAACTGGTTGTTGGTAAAATTGGTACTACTCTAGCTTGTACTTTAACTGTTTTGCTTGGAAATGTGGTGCGATCTCATTTGTAACTCTTTTTATTGTTTCCATTGGGATTTCTGTCTTCAGTTCCATTCTATTCCTCTACTTACGAAGAAATTGGGATCTTTTCTTCCAGTTTTGGTCCAATATTTACAAAGTAGTTATTGAACCTTTCAGTTACCTTGTTCTCATTATCATTTTTGGCATTTCCGTCTGTGAAATAATGAGGTAATCTGCTTTCCTAATACAATTTCTATTAATACAGTTCAGGATGCCCCATGCTTTAATGATGTTTTTATTGACTATTTTATTCTTTTTTATGCATTCTTAAAATAATTGTTAACTTATTTTTATATATCTTATGTGTTTTTTCTGCTTCTTTCTTTTTTGGAATTATAAATCTCCTGTATAGCTTGTTTTTCCTCATACAGGCATTTTGCAGTCCTTTTGTCTTCTTTTGCTTAATAGAAACTTTTCTCAGTGGACGTTGCTTATCGAAGAACTTCATGTCCATTTTAATAAGGTTTTCATATGCCTCATATGCCCTTACTCCTTGGCACTCACGTTTGGAGAAGCTTTTGGTAATGGTCTGGGGCGTTCTTCTTCTTTATGTCTTATTTTCTTTTATTGTGGCCCCTGCATTGGGTAATTGGAGTGTAAAGATGACTATAGGGGTGTTATTTCATGGCTAGACAGCTCTTATAATGTTAAAAACAGCATTTAGAAGGTGATAAACAGATTTTCTGTGCTCTAACTCCAAAAATATTATAGCTTGTTTGTGAAAGAACCATCACTTTTACATTTTTTGCAGGTACAGATCAAGTGTGTCCTTTAATGGCCCAGATGTTTTGACGCACAATTAACATGGCGGCGGTTTTGCATGGAGCTAGAAGCAGAGCCAAATATTGAAACGGGTGGCGAAATAAGTATTTGGAATGGCAAGATTGACTTCATTGCCCTGGCTGATGGCTCTCTCAACAAGACCAAATTTATTTGTGTAGCTGGTACTTGAGTTATCACCAAGTGCGTCGCTTCTGGGAGAAGTGGGGAGTTACTGCCGCACTGTATTGTTTTAATTGCCACGAGTGTCCCAATTAATGAGTGTTTATAGATGCGGACCGTGTCTCGTTTTGCTTTGAACTGCTTGCTAAAATTTAGGCTCGGATCAGCTAGCTACCGGCATAGCCGATGAGAGATGTTTGGGACGCTAGCTAATACTATCCTATTGACACTAGCATTATAGCGATCGTACGTACTATTGTGAAATTGTGAACTCCAGATGCTGTTCTCAGTTACGTGCATATTGGGATATGCCAGAAGTGTATAAGAAGCATGGTCTAATAAACAGGGGGACCCTTCTTTTTTTTTCATCAGCTACTGAAGTGGTGCGTTTGGCTTCATTATTCTCCACAACAGTACATTATAGCCATCTTGTGTATCTTATTTTACAGGGATTGTGATATTTTAGGTATGACAGGAACAACATCAAATTAAAAGCACCAGCATCCACCTGCAGTTCATTTTTCAGAGAAGTGTACCACAAATATGCACATTATAACTCAATAAGGTCATTATATCTTACCTTTATGCCTTCCCACATGGTATCAGCATTTGGTACCAAGAAAACGCGTACAAATACAGTACAGTAGTCATTTGTGTGCAGTGTGTGAGAACCAAGAAGATGCGTTCAAGGACCATCAAACAGTGGACAAATTGCTCCCCGAATTAAACATTCAAAAACCTGGGGATTTCAAACTGTATATTTTTTCTAATAAAATAATAGCCCATATTTCCAACATTGATATCCCCTTATGCTACACGGTGGTCGAGTGGGGGTTCAAATTGTCTTCTGTGGAGTTTGAATGTTCTTCCTGTGCATGTTTGGTTTCTCCGGGTACTCCAGTTTTCTCCCACATTCCCAAAACATGGTTGTTAGGTTTATTGGCGAATCTAAATTGTCCATTGGTGTGAATGGCTGCCTATATGCGTGCCCTGTGATTGGCTGGCGACCAGTCTAGGGTGTACCCCGCCTCTCGCCCGAAGTCAGCTGTGATAGGCTCCAGCATACCCGCGACCTGCGATAGTTGCGTATCAAATTGTTTACTACAGATAGATTTACACCCCTACTTATTATACACAAACATATTTTTACTTGCGACTAAATGCGTTAACTTTGGACAAAATGCGATCAAATGAATGCATCAACAAATCGCGATCAAAATGAATCGACAGACCTGTCTATTTCTTGAATTCAATCGTTTCTCACCTCAAGTCTCTGATTTTCTTAACCCAAAAGCACAGAACTACACAGTCATCAGCTAACAGGATGCGAACAAGCATGCTGTGGTATGCAAACTGAGGTAAACTTTTGCCGTATGCAAACCAAGGTTGCACTGACTCCATTTCTGCGGGTGATACTAATATCTGAATGTCATGCACAGACCTTATATTCCATACTGTTGGTTTGGTGGAATTATCAGTTCAAACACCCTCAGAAGGTTACGTAGTACAATGAAGTCATGCTGGTGTCATCTCTTCCAAAGCTAAACATCTTTAATTTGCCTCCTCGCCGCTCATCTGACTGCTCCCCGAACAAGCAGACCCCTAAAACCTCTGACTAATAGACGGGATTACACAAGTAAAATGACACTTTTATAGCTTAAACTCCCCAGTACCTGGACCAGCAGATGTTAGGAGCCTATCTGCTCACACTTAGCGTTTAAGTGCTTATTAGCGTTCTGATGCGCTAAGTCAGTGGAAGCCCAGGCTGATAGGAGGCTGCCCGGCCAGGCTACACGAACGTGGGTGGATTAGCGCCGGACTTAGACCCGGTTATCAGGAGTTGCGGGTTAATGTGCAACAATTGTCCATGATGTGAATGAGCCCCACGGCGATGGCGGATCCTGACTAGTCACTTGTACACATCTCGCTGAACTTGACACCGTACGGCCCGGACAATTAGGAATAAAGCGAGGGCGCTCCATTCTGAACATCCGCCTTCTAAAATCAATTAAGTCCTTTTTGGTGGCAGGCGGAGATAAAAGGCGGCGCGGTGAAAGCCGGCCATTCACGTGGACGCCTTTCAGAAACAAAATAGCCAAGGTCTTTCCGTTACGTTCAATTATACGAGATCTTCCTTATTCTTTCCTCGTTTATCTTTACCTTTGAGGTGAGGTCTGCGCTACGTGAGGCCCCCGTGCACTCTCACATTAGCGCTTTCTTGCATCCTTTGAGAAGGAAACAGCTATGGTTATTTAATTTCATGCTAGGTGAAATTGTCGCATTTTGAAGGTTCTGTTCTTTCTCCTCCATATCGATTGTTAACTTGACGCGCTGAAAGCGAGCGATGATCTGTGTTAACAGCCAGCATATCTCCTCATTGAGCGCCTTCCCTCAAAGGACTCGCCTCTTTACGCAGCACTCAATCGCCCAAACTAAACCACAATGACCTTAAACATAGCCCTCATTCTGTCTTATTTGGGGTTCTTAATTCCGGTCCGAATTAAACTGCGTGAGTGCCCGGATGCAGGGCACGACCCTGAGTTTTTCATCAATCGAACCATCTCGTATGCATCCACACGTAGCTGCCTATGCTGCAAGATGTAACCTGGCAACACGTATGCATGGTGAGCCTCACATTTTTTGCCCTAATAAAGCACTAAAATGGCTAAATGAACTCAAATACAAATCATTCACTGTGCAGTATTCTACATTGGTCACCAGGTGGCAGTGTTTTTAAAATACAAGCGCCAAACTTTAACAACATACTTTTATTGCATGTTTGAATGATCTCATAACAGGCACAGTAATATTAACATAACAATAAAAATCACAATAGTATGGGCTACACTTGCAGCCGTAATACAGCTAAAACTCAACTCTGAATGTCACTTCCTGTCCACACGTCCAGAACACATTTATTATTTATGTCTTAAATGTCTAACATTTTCTTGTATTATGTCTGCTTCAGGAGTGTTCAAAATAATAGCAGTCCAATGTGAATAACCAGATGAATCACTGTTACCAGTAAGTGCAGTAGATTCTCAAAAAACAAACAAGACCCAGCATGCATGATATGCACGATCTTAAGGCTGTCCAATTGGGCAATTAGTTGAAAGGGGTGTGTAAAAAAAGTACCAGTGTGGCATTCCATCAGTGATCAGTGATCAATGTAGTGAAAAAACAGGTGTGAATCAGTGGTCCCTATTTAAGGATGAAACCAGCACTTGTTGAACATGCATTTCTCTTGAAAGCCTGAGGAAAATGGGTCGTTCAAGACATTGTCCAGATGAATAGCGTACATGTTTAAAAAGTGGAGAGCCTCAAAAAATGTGTGGCTGTTCAGCTAAAATGATCTCCAATGTCTTAAAATGGAGAGCAAAGCCAGAGACATGTGGCAGAAAACGGAAGACAACTATCAAAATGGATAAAAACAATAACCAAAATGGCAAAGGCTCAGTCAATGATCAGCTCCAGGCAAAGACAGTCTGGAATTACCTGTAAATACTGTGACAGAGGTGTCTCTGTGAAGATAATCTATTTACAAGAATTCCCCGCTAAGTAAAATAAGGTATGTGCAGAAGAGGTTACAATTTGCCAAAGAACACATCAACTGTCTAAAGAGAAACAGTTTGTGAGACGACCCCCAAACTCTGAATTGAAGCCACAGTACACAGTGAAAACAGTGAAGCATAATGATATGGGCATGTTTCTCCTACTATGGTGTTGGGCCTATTGATCCCATAGCAGGGATCATGGATCAGTTTGCATATGTCAAAATACTTGAAGAGGTCATGTTGCCTTACGCTGAAGAGGACATGCCCTTAAAATGGCCGTTTCAACAAGACAATCACCCCAAACACACCAGTAAACCAGCAACATCTTGGTTGCAAACCAACAAAATTCATGTTATGGAGAAAATCGTTTTATCTCCAAAACTAGGGCACTGCAAAAAAAGTTTGGAAACCACTGATTTAGAGTGATACAAGTGTAAAAGTGACCATAGGGGTGTTAATTCATGTCTAGATGGCTCTAATGATGTTAAAAAGCGTATTTAAAAGGTCATAAACAGGTTTATATACACAAGCACAAGTTTTGCAAGATGGTTGGTATGATTATCTCATAGTCAGAAGATTGTGGATTCATCTCTCTGTTGGAACATGCCTGTGTGGAGTTTAAATTCCCCATAGGTGTCAATGTGAGTGTGACTGGTGGTTTGTCTATCGGCTGCAGTTTCCCCGCCTAGTCAGGAAAAGCGGTATAGAAAATAGATTGATGGATGTTTACTATATTTGTAATAGGTAATAAATAGCTACATGAATGTAAAGCTCATTTGATGTCTGGTGGGCTCTAATAATGTGAAAAGGCGTATTTAGAGGGTCATAAACAGGTGAAAACTGTGAAAATATACTATTTATAAAGAAGGAATCCTACTTTGGAAGTTGCCTACAGCCGCAGACTTTAATGTCAGCGGTTTTTGGAGACTGCGTTTCATTGAGCGGAGGCCTTAATTGAAGATTTTAATGCAGCCAACTGTCCCAGATTGGTGGACTCTTAAATTTTAATCTGATTTAATCTGGATGTTATGACTGTTTGTTGCCAGGCGTGGGCGGCTACTCAGCATATGCGCAGTAGACACCCCTCCCCCCCCCGCCCTCTTCTGAAGCCACCCTCAAGGAGTGTTTATCAGCGGCGCGGGAGCGTGATGGATCTCCAGTGATCAGTGCTCGTTGATGATAAACTAATGAATCAAGGGCAGCATTAATCACGCCGCCTAAAGACGAATGGAAATGCAGAAGTTCAGTGCTAATGATGAACTACCAACTGTTTGGATGTGGACAAGGAGTGCAGGAAAATTACACACCGGGGTTTCATGCATAATCTCGCATGATATTAATACCTGACACCCCCCCACACTACCCCACCCCACCGTGCCGCTGTTTGCCCTCCGCCTTCAGAGGCATAATCACATTTCATTAGCGGCCAAAGCGCTGTGATTAAACATGACGCGGTGCCGGTTCATAGCCTCACGCCGCGGCTGCCGCTCAAATGTGACTCCTCCCCCGTCATCCCTTTCGAACCCCCTCCACCCGACCCACCCACTCCTCCTTGGCCCCACGCTTTTTCACACAGATTGAAATCAGCCATTCAGGACCGGACCTTTTTGACCAGGTGTCCTTTCTGCTTGTGTCTTTGTCAGTCATACAGGTCCCCGGAGAAACGCTGGCACGGCGTCCCTCGGAAACGTTTTGTGTCAAACTGGAACGCCTGCATTACACCGTCTCCAGCATTCTGCATGTGTTAAGCCCCGCCGGGTCAATAAGGCACAATTAGACCTAAAATAATTGATTTAAGAAAATGTTTACACAACAGACCTTATTTGCATAGATCTGCAAAAAATGAGACAAACTGGAGCAGGGCTACGTGCACAGAAACATTTTTAGGTCAAAACGGCAAATTATTGTATCGTTTCAGCCTCACATCCACATGGGTACGGCGTTCTGGGTGACCTGAAATGGTATTTTTTGCAAACGATGTTCAGAGCAGGACAATCTGTTGCCGTGTAGACGGGCAATACAGAAACGATCCACCGCGCCTTGTCGCCGTCCCGGGATGTAAACTTTGGCGAGAAGCTAACATAATATCTGAATATTTTGATTGACATGACTCATATTTTGTTGCCTGTTAACTATTAATAACTAATAGTTAATATACAAATTCATATTTAACCCATAATTAATCGATAGCCAATAAGCTAATAGTTATTAGTTAGCTAATAGTTAATTAATTATTATTTACTTATCCGGCACAGTATGAACGTGACTTTTTTTCTGAATACCTGATTACCGTGATGCATCTGAAGTAGACAACACATGTCAAGCAGGTAAACAAGCTACTCTGTCCTACAAAAAGTACCTTAAAAACAACTAGTATCTGAATATTTTGACAGACGGACATCAGAATCAGAAAAACTTTTTTGCCATTCGTAAGTGAACAATTCACAAACTAGGAACTTTCTTTGGCGACTCAGTGCGACGAAGAATTCTAAGTAAACATAGAGCATTACATAAACATTGTCATGTTTCGCACGACCCCGGGGATGAAGCGAGCAGTACGTTAGGCAGGTAAGTGCGAAAAAATCTTTTAATAATACAGAATGC
Source organism: Oostethus manadensis (assembly GCA_024372805.1). Classification (NCBI taxonomy): domain Eukaryota; kingdom Metazoa; phylum Chordata; class Actinopteri; order Syngnathiformes; family Syngnathidae; genus Oostethus; species Oostethus manadensis. The sequence continues at coordinate 2,653,125 of QODF01000078.1, read as the reverse complement.
TGCGAAGCAGCGAAAAAACACAAGGAGGTACAATCGAACGTAAAGCACACACGGCAATGAGCCGACACGGACTGGCGCACACACCTGAACATAAATAGCACGGCAAACAAACGAGGAACAGGTGCGTGTAATTAACAGAGACAAACTAGAGTGCAAGGGAAACCAGGAAAATAACAACAACACAGGAAAACCAACTCGAACAAAACCAAAACTGTCACGAGAACACCCGGATCGTGACAAACATAGAACTAAAACTCACTAAACATAGAACCCTGAGTAGAAAATTGAAATTGAAATCACTGATAAGTAAAGGCATGAGGGTGTTTTTAGTGCAGGTAGTATAAGGTGCCAAAAATACTGTTTATAAAGTGAGCATAGTGCAAATGTTATAAAGTGTTCATGAGTTCAACAGCAGCAGGAAAAGAAACTGTTCTTGTGGCGAGAGGTTCTGGTCCAAATGGACCGTAACCTTCTGCCAGAGGGGAGTGGCTCAAAAAGTCCATGTCCAGGGTGGGAAGGGTCGGCAAGTATCCGGCCTGCTCGCCCCCGAGTTCTGGAGACGTACAGGTCCTGGAGAGATGGAAGGCTGCAGCCGATCACTTTCTCAGCGGAGCGCACGATGCGCTGCAGTCTTTGTTTGTCCCTGGCAGTGGCCCCAGCGAACCACACTGTGATGGAGGAGGTGAGGATGGACTCAATAATGGCCGTGTAGAATTGCACCATCGTCTGGACAGGCAGCTTGGCTTTCCTCAGCTGCCTCAGGAAGTACATCCTCTGCTGAGCCTTCTTGATGATGGAGCTGATGGTCTGCTCCCACTTGAGGTCGTGGGTGATGTTAGTGCCCAGGAAGCGGAAGGAGTCCACAGTTGTGATGGGAGAGTCTGTCAAGACGAGGGGGGGCAGGGGGGCTTTGACTTTCCTGAAGTCCACGATCATCTCCACTGTCTTCTGAGCATTGAGCTCCAGGTTGTTGCAGCTGCACCACGACACCAACCGGTCCACCTCCTTCCTGTAAGCAGACTCATCACCGTCTGAGATGAGCCCGATGAGGGTGGTGTCATCCGCAAACTTAATCAGTTTCACCGAGTCGTGGCCGGAGGTGCAGCTGTTGGTGTACAGGGAGAAGAGCAGGGGGGAAAGTACACAGCCCTGTGGGGATCCCGTGCTGATAGTCCGAGTGTCCGAGACATTCTTCCCCAGCCGCACGCGCTGCTTCCGGTCCGTCAGGAAGTCAGTGATCCACCTGCAGGTGGAGTCAGGCACGTTGAGCTGGGCGAGCTTGTCCTGGAGCAGAGCTGGGAGGATGGTGTTGAATGCAGAGCTGAAGTCCACAAACAGGATCCTGGCGTAGGTTCCTGGGGAGTCCAGATGCTGCAGGATGTAGTGGAGGGCCAGGTTGATGGCGTCATCTACAGACCGGTTGGCTCTGTAGGCGAACTGCAGAGGGTCCAGGAGCGGGGAGGTAAAGGACTTGAGATGAGGCAGAACCAGGCGCTCAAATGACTTCATGACCACAGATGTCAGTGCCACAGGTTTGTAGTCGTTGAGTGTAGTGATCCTGGCCTTCTTGGGGACGGGAGAAATGGTGGACAGCTTGAAGCAGGCTGGGATATGGCATGACTCCAAGGAGATGGCGCCAGTTCTACCGCACAGTGTCTCAGGGTGGAAGGAGAGACACCATCCGGACCTGGAGCTTTCCGAGGGTTCTGCTTTTTAAATGTCTTGGCCACATTCTGCTCCGAGAGTGTGAGGGCAGTGGGGGAGAGGGGGGGCTCCAGGGCTGATATGCCTGCAATGTCCATTGTAGTCAGTGGGGTGGGGGAGGGGTGTGAATCTTCGAACCTGGAGTAGTGGGTGTTCAGTCTTTCTGCTAGGTGACGGTTGTCAACAGCGGGGGGGGCTTTGGGTCTGTAGTTGGTGATTTCCCTCAGACCTTTCCAGACAGAGACAGGGTTGTTGCTCCCGGACTTCTCCTTCAGATGTTTGTTGTACCTTGATTTAGCCTTCTCCACCTCCTTACTAAATAGGTACTTGCTCTGTCTGTATACGTGAGGGTCGTTGTTCTTGTGGGCCTTTTCTTTCTCCTTCCTTAGCTGTCTCAGTCTGGGTGTGAACCAGGGTTTGTCATTGTTGAAGGTGACTGGTGTAAAATGGGACTATGCTGTCTTCACAAAATTGAATGTATGACGTCACTGTGTCTGTGTATTTGTCCAGGTTATTAGTAGATGATGAATAGTTCCCAGTCTGTTATATCCAGAAATGTGGATATAACACTCCTCCTATGTCTTATGCTATAAACTATTATTAACTAATAGTTAATAATTGCTAACAGTTAATTGTCAGCCAATAAGACTTGACATTGTTAAGACTTGATCGCCAGAACAACAGGCTTCTATTGCAAGTTTGAATGATCTCACAACAGGCGAAATAATCCCTAACACGGCTTACTTTTATGGCCGAAACCACGCCAAGATAAAACTTAACGACGTCACTTCTCTTCTGCGCCACCGGAATGCATTTACAGCAACACACACAAGCACAAATCTTCTTTATATCTTAAATGGCTTATTTTAGCTTACTATGTGTACTACATTGGGTAAAAGGTGACTATAGGGGTGCTATTGCATGTCTAGAGGGATCTAATAATGTTAAAAACTGTATTTAGAAGTTTGTGAACAGGTTTTCTATGCTCTAACTCTGACAATAGTCCATTTGTAAGTAAGGAAATTCACATATCATATGTATGGAGTCTGGAACCAATTAACTGCAATAAAGGAGGGATTAGTGTTTATGTAAATCTACAGACACTAATCAGCAAATACTGGAATGTGTCTGTTGTAGAGGTCTGGTACGCGGTAGTTCTGCTTAGGTGATGTTTAGTGGAGGATGACCCCCCCCAGGGCTTTAAATAGCACTTACAGCTGAGTCTTTATTTATGGCTCCGGCTCCGCTAGATGCCCCGTAGTTTCCCCCTATCCAGCGTCCGAGATGGCCGCTGGGACCCGCATTTCTGGTTTCCCACCCCCACCAAGTTCCATTCATTAACTTAGCGAGATCACATGTGTAGCCTCCTGTGAACATGTGTGATGAGGAGTGTGAAAGGGATATTCTATATATTTTTTTGTAACTGTCATTTCCTTTCTATCTCCCATATGACTTCTTAATCCTTCTGAATGCACGGAAGATAATGTTTTGGGCGAAATAACATAAGAGGGAAGATAGACTCCCAAGGACCAATATCTTTATTGCTTGGAGGATAAACGGATTATGTCAGCCATTTTCTGCTGCTGACAGCTTTTCTTATTAACCGATTTTATTTTTAATCTGCCAGGGAAGAAATGCGGTTTTATGTCACAATAAAACGCTGGTCACATCTAATGCTGCCCTCAAACAAACAGATTTCTCAAAGCCTGGCTGGCAAATTTGAAATTACTTTAAAAGAGGCATTCTGAGGGGGGGGGCTCATCCAACAATCTTGTTCAAGTGAGGAGGAATCGCTTTTTTAAAGTCCTTCACAGTCATCTTCACTTAAATGTTCATTTCTTTATTTTGTTGTTTTTCGTTTAAAGAGGTGGGAGGGAGCAGCGTCCATAGTAGCATGGGTGTGGAACCGTCCATTCATGACGACGACCCTTTGGAATAGCACTCTTATGCATTTTTAACCCCAGAAAATGACTATACTACTATTTTTTTAATCACTGACCAAACTTTTTCCGCATTTGATGTTTTCCCACATACTAAAAAATCAGAGGATGCGGGGACCGCTTTTACATGATGATTTTACAGCCAGTGGTTTTCAAACTAGGGGGCGTGCCCCCTGGGGGGGCTCGGGGCTGCCACGAACAGGTTTCATTATTACCGTTTTTTTGGGGGTAAGGGGCACAGAAAATCCTTTTATCTCCAAAAGGGGGGCGCTGCAAAAAAAAGTTTGGGAACCACTGATCTAAACCAACCTATAAACAGTAAATATGCAGAGTTTATATTTATGCATGTTTTTTATATTTCAAGAAAAAAACAGCCTTATTATTAGTATGAACTTTTTATGTTTTGTAATTTGGAATTTTAATCGTTTTATAATTTTTTTCTCATAATATTATGACTTTTTTTTTATAACATTGCCATTTTATTATTGTAATATTACAACATTTTCTCAACTTTATTTTCCCAAAATTTGTATTTGTTGTATTTGTTTTATTTGTTCTTATATTACTACTTTTTACATGCAGTTTTTCAATTTTATGCATTTTTTCTCTTATTATGACTCTTATTATGACTGTAAATATATTGTTGTTATTCTTGTGTTTTTATTTATTTTTTGTTTAATTGTTCCAAGAGTGAATTTCAGGGGCAGTTTTTAATTTAATTTTTGTCGCTTTGTAGGGCATCAGGCTGTAATTATTTAGTAGTGTAGACCTGCCTTGCTGCGTCTTTACTGATGCAAACTCTGCATCAGTCCAGTGGAAAACCTTTCAAATGACCATTTAATTTATGTTCCTACCCTCACCTACGGTCATGAGCTTTTAGTGACCCAAAGGACAAGATCTTGGGTACAAGTGGCCAAAATGAGTGTCCTCCGAAAGGGTGGCTGGCTCCCCCTTGAGAGACTGGTAGTAGAACAGCTGCTCCTCTGCATTGAGGATCCAGATGAGGTGGCTAGGGCATCTGGCAAAACGTTGGAGAGACCATGTCTCTCAAATGGCCTGGGAACTCCTCAGGATTCACCGGGAGGAGAGTGAAGTTTGGGCTATTAGTCCTAGGCTACTGCCCCCTGTGCCCTGAACACCTCCCCAGGAGCCATCCAAGGTGTTTCCAGGCCATTTGAGAGACATGGTCTCTCCAAAGTGTCCTGGGTCTTCCGCTTACACTGACATTACAATATTTTCTACTCTCATCTACCAGAGCTGCAGTGCTAATTTTGTTGTAAGTCTTCACTAGAATGATTAACTGGCGATTGACTGGGAACCAGTCCAGGGTGTACCCTGGAGAGTGTACCCTACTCTCGCCCAAAGGCAGCTAGGATAGGCTCCAGCATACCCAGGACCCAAATGAGGATAAGCGACATAGAAAATAAAAGAATGATGAATGGATGTCTTCACTAGAATGACAATAAAGCTTTCATAAATCTTTCTTTCAATGGATAACAATTTATGGAAAATAAATATGTGTTCAGAATACAAGTGAATACTGGTATGCTTAGATTTTAAGGCCTTTTTTGCACTGAACAGGAAGTCACTGTGTGCATGTTTGCTCAGCTTTCCCTTAAATGTAAAAAAAAATGTATTGCTGTGTGTACATTTCCTTGACTAAATATGGTAATGCTTTAGTTTTATTTGAAAATGCATACAAATTACATTAGAATCCGTCACTTTTTTCTATACAGATTCCAATTGTTATGTTAATTGTTATTCTAAATTGTTATTAGTAGCAAATGAAATTACCATTTTGTAGTTTGTTCACATACACAGCCGCTCCCCCTCTACTTTTGTTGTTCCTGGTGATGCACTTCATTTCATAACCTTTCAGTTCGAGGTCCGTGCCCTTGTCGGCATGAATCCAAGTTTCTGAAATTGCGAATACTTTGAAGGGCTCCCTGAATTGACTCAAGTATTGTCTGATGTTGTTATGATTTGCGTACACGCTTCTGCTGTTTGTGTGGGTATGAGACTATTGTACTATTTTATATATCCATAAAGCAAACTGTGTCAGTTGTAGCTCTTCTTGTCCTCCTAACTGTTTGTTGCATTTTGAGTATCATTACATGTCGATAAATAGGTCATTAAATCTGTGCCTGTAGTTGATCAGTTCCTTGTGTTATGCTGATGGTTTTTCCAAATAATATTGAACATGATACTCCCGTCTGCATCATTCACGTCTTGTTGATACGATCTTTAGTACTTTTCCAGGTCCCCTGATGTCTTTGACAACAAGCACTCTTGCCTCTGGTCCTCCATTTAACTTGATGAAAACGTAAGTACCTTGGATCTTTCCCTGCTTCCTCGTGTTTTCTTGGCAATTTCAGCATTACATCATTTATGTAGACATTTGTTCCTTTCAGCTTTTTTAAAATGTCCTGTTAGTGAATTTAACGATGATGACGGGTGTGGTCTTGTTCCTGCTCTACAGTGGGATGCAAGTATCGATGGTGTTGATGTCTACGTCCACTTCCTTTGAATGTAGAAAAGTAGACACTTGTTGATTATTTGAAGCCGCATCCTCTTCATCTAGTTTGTCTTTATTCCTGACTGCTCGGGCCCGCAACATGGGTTTAATCCAAAACCCCGTCACGATCGCATCGTTCATCCATGTGCTCTGATCCATGTCATCAATTGTGTTCTTCAGTTGCGCACTGATTTTGTTTTTTGCTTATGTGCTAGAATAACTAGGATAACATCTTTTGTTCACAACCAGCTGCTTATCGCAGATAACCGACACCTCTTACTTCACATTCATCCCCACAGAGTCACTTTTTAATAAAGCCACTACTTTTTTTTTTTTTTTACATGATGAGTGTCTTGACTTTGATAGGGAAGCGTAGAGTGGGTTGTTATGCTGTTATGCACAAAACTGGATGGTCTTTGGATAAATGCTGGGCTTTGTCCCGCCCATCGGACGCTGAGCGTCACTGGGAGTTTACGAGGCAGCGGACCGGCCCGGACGCTCAGCTTCTGCATGATGATTGGATGATTCATCTGAGTCGGAATCCCTTTTTGTTTGACAGTAAAATGAGCAAATTGGCCATTTTGAAGTATAAACCTCCACCCCGAGCATTTTCCAAGTTTTTCATTCCCATGTTCTCAACCGATCCGGGGACTTTACCGATCCCCGACTTTTGTCTTTGTTAAAAACGGCTAGGAGGGTAGAATTTACATACAAATAAATGAACACATTTACGATGTAGGTTGGATTAACAGATTAACAGCACCGGATTAACGGCAGCGCCTCCGCCATCATTGCGTAGTCCTTTGTCGCCCCCCAAATCTCAGGTGCTGTGTCCCGTCAGTGAGGCCAGCTCAGGATTATTCAAAAAATGAAAAAAAAAGTGGTGGTTGGGTGGGGTGGGGGTTACCAGGGGAGCTATCATTAACCTCGGGGGACTTTGGAGAGCTCGCCGCTCGCTTCATTTCATGCTCGTGATCTGAGGGTGCGAATTAGCCATCGCCACCGGCAAATTTAGCGGCTGGACAACATGAAAGCAAGACATAGAGATGCATATAGAATCCTCTCATGATACCCCCCCCCCCCCCCCAGTCACCGTTTTTCATATGCGTTCCATTTTGGCTCGTATGTGTTCTCATAAATGCATTGAATGAAATGAACGTGTTGTTTTATCCAAATGAAAACATCTGACATTGTGATGACCCCCCCAGGTAAGGACGCTCACAAATGTGCATAATATCCATATTTTGTTTTTTTTGCATTGATAGCAACTTTATAGAGTTAGAAATTATACGCCGCATCCTCAGCATTTAGTATTCATCCAACAGAGATGTCAGTGATGCTTGGTCATTTAGTAAGTCGAGTAATTGCATTTTAACAACGCTCGAGAAGCCATACGTATTATTTTGGTATTTCCTCATACATTTTTTTTTAATTTATGATGCTTTTTAAAAAAAAATATTGATGCACTTTTCTTTGTTGCGCAAACTGATTTTATAGGCTAATATATTCAATATATTATTTTTTTCACTTAACCTGTGTGACCAAAAAGTGAAAAAAATTGTAATAACTCAATAAAAAAATACAATATACTGTAAGACTATTTTTTGGGGTGCAGGATTGTAAATGGATTTGGTTTGTGTACCGACTGTAGACGCTGATGTTTATTCAGGGGGGATGATGGAGCATGATAGCACGGGTGAGTGTGTGTGTGTCTGCAGGAGTAATGGTGACATCAGTGCAGATAAGGAGGCAGACACCTGGATCATGTCGCATGTCATTAAACGATCCAAATTCAACAAAAAAATAAAAAACAAACAGGACATCCCGCTGACGCTGACACTGCCAAGTAAGGAGCCTCGTGCATTCTTCTGCATCTTGATGCAACCCGGAGCCTTGTGCATCATTGTACACTACGTTCTCACCGACCCATATGCATTCTTTTGTATCTTTATGTGTTATTATTAGTGCTGACGTTATTAATGCTTTAACAGCACTATTTTTTTTACGTGCGATTAACATGCACACGTCCAGTTTGACCCTCGACCAGCTCCGTGGTTTGAGGAAATAGACCGTGACCATGAAAGCTACAAGAGGGTGTTTTTGCATGGAAGTCAGTTAAAGGCAGGCATAGCCGAGGGCAGCTGTGTTGGGCTTCTGTCATGACTGAAGATCTAGCAATGCTAGCATTAGCTATTATTGGCAACGCATCGGCTAGTCATCAACACATCAGTAAAGCATACGTACATTATAGCAATCTAATTTATCTTATTTATCAACGTCACAAATTAAATACAGGTGACAGAAAAGTGTAAAAATACAGTATAGTAGTCGATCTGTGTGAACTTCCCTTGGAGATGAATAAAGTATTTCTCTATCTGTGCAGCATGTGAGAAGGTGCGTTCAAGGACTGTGAAAAAAGTAGGACAAATTGCCGCTCGCATTAAACATTCATTAACTGGGGGATTTCTAACTGTATATCATATTTGCATAATGGCCCATATTTACAAAACTGATATCCCTTTACATGGAATTTGAGAGTTTCATATTGAACTGTTTACCACAGAGATTTACATCCCTACTTATTACAGACAAAAACTTTTTTAAATCTGTGATTAAATGCGATTCATTATGAGTTTACTATGGACTAATGTGATTATTCACGATGAAGTATTTAAATTGATTGACATTCCTAATTATTATACAATGTCTTATGAGCGTCATTAGGTGTCCTTATGAGCCTTATGGAGTATTATGCATCCGTATACACCTCATGCAGTTTGTGTGTAGCATTTTATTACCGGTATTCACCCTTATGTGTCTGTATGGATCCTTATGTATCCTTCTACACCTTTCTGGAGCCTACCGTACCCTTGTGAAGCCTCATGTATCCTTACAGAACCCGACTAATCACTTATGGATCCTCCTACATTCTTATTGAACCATATTCATTTTTATGCAACATACATTTCTATATGTCTTTGTGCATGTGTATGGATTCTTATGCATCCTAATGAACCCATATGCATCTTTTTAGAATGTTATTTAGTACAATACAGAACATCCCTTTGGAACCTTGCATGTCTTTATGATCCTTTACAAACATTATGCATCCTTATGGAGCCTTATACATCCATTGTGCACCTGATGCATCTTTATGCAGTGTTATTGAGCCAGACAAAATAAAAGCGCACATTGTACATTACTGTACACATTGCACCTAAAGCCAGTTATATTAACACAATACGCAGCATGTTGTACATTACAATACATAAACAAGATATTATGCCTATTACACCTAGTTTTGATGAATAAACATAACAGTTAATAACAGTTGGTAATAATAATTAGCTTTGTAATTTAGGAGAGGCAAAGAGCCTTGTGGACCCCAGAGAGGGGCTGCGCTGTAGAAACATGACCACTCTTGGCCAAGTGTCTTATGCTATGCTATGCTAGGTCCTATCCATTAAAATATTTTGCAGGTCTGCGTCCGAGCCTCCACTTGTCTTTTTTTTTTATTATTAGAGCCATCTACATATATACAAATAGGACAATAAGAGAAAATAAGACATAAATACGTCATGCATATGTGTGTTGCTGTAAATGTGTTCCATTGCTAGGCGGACTAATTTAGGAGGCAAACAGTAAGCAACATCGGGGTGTTCAGAGTTTTATCCTGGCATGGGTTAAGGGCGGCAACGGTAGCCTGGGTTTTTATTGGGGATTGTTTTTTCTGTTGTGTGGCAAATTACATCTGCAATAAAAGCTTATTAATAAAAGCCAGCCCACTGCCCCATAGCCCCGCAGAGATACCGATCATCCAATGGGCGGAACAAAGCCCAGAATTTATCCAAAAACTGTCCAGTTTCACACAGTGAAACAACCCACTTTACACTTCCCCATGGAATTCAGTAGACCCCTTAATGTCGGGCTGTGTAAAAAAAATTGCCGTGGAGTTGCTGGGATGGAGGAGAAGGAAGTGATGTCAGTCGACCGTAATAAGTAGCTGATGAAATGTACACAGCACATTTCATCACTTTTTTGGCTATTTTAGTGGAAGCTCAGCTTTCCTTGCAATATCCCCTGACTGACACCTAGTGACCAGTGTAGAGTACCACATATCCTCGCAACGTCTTTGAATGCATCTTCTGAATGCCTCATATTCGTATTTTACGTCATTTAGCTATTTTTAATGCTTGAAAATGCTTCAGGTAGGCACAAAATATGCTAAATTTTTTTGCAATATGCATATGTTTTGACTCCGTAATAGGCCATAGCACAACGCGGGATGATTAATGAATTAATCGTGAGTGTATGGAAAAGAGGTGAAAAAGTGTGTGCAGGCAGGCTGGAATGAGTGGAAAAAAGTGTCGGGTGTGATGTGTGGTAGAAGAGTTTCAGCTAATATGAAAGGAAAGGTGTACAAAACTGTGGTGAGACCAGTGATGATGGTTGGTCTAGAGAAAAAAAACAGGCGGCAGAGCTGGAGGCAGCAGAGATGACGATGCTGAGGTTCTCTTTGGGTGTGACCAGGATGGACAGGATCAGGAATGAGCATATCAGATTGACAGCACATTTAAGAAGTTCTGGAGATAAAGTCAGAGAGGCCAGACTGAGATGGTTTGGACATGTTCGGAGGAGATAGTGAATATGTTGGTAGACGGATGCTGAGTTTAGAACTGCCAGGCAGGAGACCTGGAGGAGGACCAAAGAGGAGGTTTATGGATGTAGTGAAAGAGGACATCAAAGTAGTTGGCGCAAGAGAAGAGGATACAGAAGACAGAGTTAGATGGAGGCAATTGATTCGCTGTGGCGACCCCTGAAGGGATAAGCCGAAAGGAAAAGAAGAAGAAGAAGAGTGTGAGTGAAACCAAGAAACGGCGAGAGATTACTGTATTTTCTAATGGCTATAATCGGCCGATTAATTGGTCGGGGCCTATTTAGAAGCATAGGAGACACAGGTGGGGGCAAACCAGGAAACATGTTCTAAAAATGTCTATTCCCCACTTGTAACTTTTACTATGCACTCCAACGGTAAGTTGTTTGCATTGCAAAGTGGCACAAAATAAGACGACCCAGGCTACAACTTTTCTCATCACATTGAAATCAATTCTTTGAGTGATCTATATTTGTTTGCTTTTTTTTTCCACGGCCTGTTTATTTTAAGCAGGGTTATTAAAGTGATTAAAGCCGCTATCTGTCTTATCTGTGCAAAAGAAAACGTGTAGAGTTCCTCCCTATCATTAATAACAATCCTGCTCATTTTCTCCTCAGACTTTCAGATGTTTGCATATCATTTGTGTTTTCTAATTGGTGAAGTTTGATTAAACCCGGCCCCTAGTGTTATATGGCATTAGGCGTCGCCATATGTTGCACCGTAATCATCTCCGCTGTTCGGGGCGCTCGTCGACAGTGCTTTGATTGCATCTCCGCCCGACTTAAGCGACGCCCTGCGACTATTTTTTTTCTCCCCCCGCCCCTCTTTTTCCGCAACAACCTTTAATCTAGCGCTCACAGAATGCCGCCATCTATCATGCTTGTCACTTTGAACCCCCTAATCTGCCTTGAAAAGTCTTGAAAAGTGCGGCCGGATTACTCGTGCGATAATTAATCACGCGCGTGAAAACAAATTTTGTTTACATCTTCCCGCAGTCGCCCGAAAGGCATTACATTTCCATTCATAAAGAAGAACAACCTTGCATTTTTCATTCAAATGATGTTGGGTTTTTATTCTGCGTCTTACGGGCAGAGTCGTTAATTTGACAGCTCGTGTCGCTTTCAGAAATAAACTATGTTTTTGCTGAAACTCCTGCGAGAAAAGTCATCTTTTTTTATTTTTATTTCACCATTTCCATCATGAAGTGCACTTTTCCAGTCTAATGAGATCCCACGCAGGCGGGTAGGCCCGAGTCCAGGGTCAATTGTACACAAAACATAACGTGGACGTACAAAATATTATAATAAAAACGTGAAACACGAGATTTAATTGAAAGCAATTATCCCTGTCATTGTCTTGTGCAATGAAATGGGCTTTGCAAAGGAGGGAGAGAAAAACAAGTCGTTATCACCGTCCATTTCAGAGAAGCAAATGCTTTTACAAGTTCAAAGGTAGATTCTTAGGCCTTCATGATGATCGGTCCTAGTGGTGCCACCGTACAGGTAACCCATCGTACAGTCAAGTGGCCTCAGTTTTGGGGATTTTTTTTTGTGTGTAAGGACAACTGTTTTTCCTAAAATTCTCTCCTTATTATTTATTATAATAATTGTTATATGCCCTAGTGCACGGGTCTCAACCTATTTCAACCAGTTTCTCCAGCAGGTGAAAAGTAATTCAAATTGAAGGAGGTGTGGATCATTAACATCAGGGTCTCGGACCTCCATGGCACGAGTTTGAGACCTAGTGTGCCTAGTGGTTAGCGTGTTGCCCACACAGTCAGGCGATTTGGAGGATCTGGGCTCAAATATCCACTGGGGCATTTCTGTGCGGCGTTTGCATGTGTGTGCTTGGGTTTTTCTCCGGGTACTCCGGTTACCAAAAACATGTTGTTAGGTTAAGTAGCGACTCTAAATTGTTTGTAGGTATGAATGTGAGTGTGAATTTTTGTTTCGCTATACATATGTGCCCTGCGATTGATTGGCCACCAGTCCAGGGTGCACCCAGCCTCTTGCCTGAAGTAAGCTGGGATAGGTTCATGCATACCTTGGCAAGCATGAAAATGAAATAAACTGGCAGGTAGTTGTTCAACAAATGAAATTAGAAGGATGTGGGGCTTCCTTTGATTCTTAAACCAGTCCAATGTAGTATTTTGGCTGAAGTGCAGCGTTAATAGTTGCAGTGGTTGATTAATCATGATTAATTAATTAATTATAATCAAATTTTTACCCATTTGACTGCCCTAATTTGTTCATGTCTTCATGATTATAGGAGGGGTAGCTCATCAATGTGGCTCTTTTGATGACCACAGATGTTTCTAAACACCGTAACATTTAATTTTGTTTTTTCTTAAAATATACTGTATGTAACATATCTTGCTTTACAACAGGGGTGTTCAAAGTGCGAGTCCGAGTGATTTATTTGCCCACCGCACATTCTAAAAATACAATTTAACAAAAAACTTCAAGGAAACAGCAAAAATTGAAAAATGAGCAGTAATTTTACAAAAAATAAAGTCAAAATATTAGAGAAAAAAGTTCTAACCAGAAAAGGTTGTTTAAAGGTTATAATATTAGGAAATTAAGTCAAAATATTACAGGAATAAAGTCGTAATTATGAGAAAAAAATGGGAATACGAGAATTTACGAGAATAAACTTGTAGTATAATGAGTAAAAACATTGTCATTTTAGTCGCAGAGTTCATTTTAATTTTTTTAATATTGCAATTTTAAGAAACAAACAAAACAATATAAAGTTATAATTTTTGGAGTGTTAGTTTGGGGAAAAATTGATACGGGAATAAAGTTTAAATATTGTGCATATAAAGTCATAATATTACAATTAAAAATATAATTTTTGTTTTATTTGTTTTGTGTCTTTTTTTGCCGACATTTAAAGTAAAACATAACATTCCAAATATAAAACCTTCTCAGCACTTTCATCCATCCAATTCCAAGACTTACTAAGAGAAAAACATTTCACTTTTCAATTATCCCCCTTCACCTCATCCCGCCCCAAGCTTGGGTCGAGCTTCCAAGCAGAAAGAGAGGAGATGCGTTTCACCGCCATTCTTCTCCTATCATCCTGCCCGCCACTTTTATGCATGAAACACAGCGCTGGATTGAAAGCATTCAGCGGCCATTCACACAATGAAGAAAGGAGATCCTCCGAGCTTTATTAGATATGAAGATCTACAATAAAAATCAATTTCTGCCCTCTTTATGCACTTTAAATGACAAAGCGGCCGCCCATTCAGCCTTTGTGAGCGGGAAAGTAATTCAGCGGCGACCGGTACTTTGTGACCCGCCATGGCAGATTGTAATAGGATACAGCACCGGCCTGATAATAGCAGGCACTTAGTATTGTGTGATGGGGAGAAAAAAAACAAGTTATCTCATCTCTTTTTGCAAATAGATGATGGGTCGCGGGTTGAAACGCTTCCCGTGACGGGAATAACTAAAAAGGCCTGGAGATTTTGTTTGGCAGACGTCAAACTCGAGCCACCATAACAGCATCTCCTAACAGTAGGTACAACCGGAAAGCCCCCAAACCCGGGCTGCATTTGTGGCCCACTGAAAATATAACTCTAGAACAGAACTTTTTCCACCAAGAGCCACTACGATATTTCTTAAAAAAAGATATTTTGTAAAAATATTTCAAGAAAAAAATGCACCTCAGCCTTGTGATGTAAGTGAAAAAGCATTTTATTTGCATTGACTTTTTTTTTATTGGACTTTTCCAAAAATGTCAACATTCTTATTAAATAATCTTTGTATTTTTGCTTTTTCTAATATATTTATTCCCATAATATTCCAACTTTTCCCCAACCGAATTTCCGGAAATGATACCTTTATTTTGTCTGTTTGTCATATTACAACTTCCATCCATCCATCCATTTTCTATGCTGCTTATCCTCATTAGGGTCACGGGGATGCTGCAGCCTATCCCAGCAGACTTTGGGCGAGAGGCGGGTTACACCCTGGACTGGTCGCCAGTCAATCGCAGGGCACATATAGACAAACAACCATTCACACTCACACCTATGGACAATTTTAGAGTCGCCAATTAACCTAACGTGCATGTTTTTGGAATGTGGGAGGAAACCGGAGTACCCGGAGAAAACCCACACACGCACGGGGAGAACATGCAAACTCCACACAGAGATGCCCAACGGAGATTTGAACCCAGGTCTTCCAGATCTCCTGACTGTGTGGCCAATGTGCTAACCACTCAGCCACCGTGCGGCCATATTACAACTTAAAAAACATATTTATTTTTTTTTTTTTTTTCGCTCCTAATATTAAAAGTTCATTCTCATGAAATTGAAACTGTTTTTCTTATCACAATATGACTTTTTCCACTTTTTTTCTTGGAAAATTTCAGCCATTTTGTGCATTTCTTGTTTTTTTTTTTTTTTTTACAATTTCTACTTTCTTCGTGTACATTGCTTTTCCCACATATTTAATTATGACTTTTTTTTCACATAATATTGGACCTTATTCTGGTGACATTATCACTTTTTTTCCACCCACAACTAGAATGCGCCAAGAAAAACACAGCCATGGGCCACGAATGTCAAAATATCACGCAAAGTTTCAACTAATGAAGAAAGTTAGAATCACTTTTTAATATTACGAGAAAAAATGTTGAATAATATCTTACAGAACATTTGTATTTGTGTACTAAAAGTATTGAAATTATGAAAAACAAAACAAAACACCAAATAATGTTGTAATTTTTGGAAATCTAGGTTGTTGAAATCTTAATGTTACCAGAGTGAAATAAAAACATTATGGAAAAAATATAGCAATTTTGTATATTATCATATTGTGACCAAAACAAAAATTACAAAAAAAGTTTTAAATAGTCGGAAAATGAAAGACAATATGCAGAAATAAAAAAAAGTTGAAAGTCAAATTATTACGATTTTTTTTTTATTAGACTATGAGAAAATAATATTTAAAAAAAGTGAAACAGTCGGAAAAAAGGTGTAATTTTGTGAGAATAAAGTCAAAATATTAAAAGAAAAAAGTCGGGTTCTACCAAGAAAAATGTTACATATAAGAACATATAAGAACATTTAGATTTTTTAGGTTGTAATATCATGAAAAGCAAAGAAAACAGAAAATAAAGTTGTTATTTTTGGAATAGTAGTAGTTAATTTATGGGATGCGTTAATCAGAATCAGAATCAGAAAAACTTTATTGCCATTGTAAGTGAACAATTCACAAACTAGGAACTTTCTTTGGCGACTCGGTGCAACGTAGAATTCTAAGTAAACATAGAGCATTAAATAAACATAGAACTAACTAAACATAGAACCCTGAGTAAAAAGTTGAAATCACTGATAAGTAAAAGCATGAGGGTGTTTTTAGTGCAGGTATTATAAGGTGCCAAAAATACTGTTTATAAAGTGAGCATAGTGCAAATGTTATAAAGTGTTCATGAGTTCAACAGCAGCAGGAAAGAAACTGTTCTTGTGGCGAGAGGTTCTGGTCCGAATGGACCGTAACCTTCTGCCAGAGGGGAGTGGCTCAAATAGTCCATGTCCAGGGTGGGAAGGGTCGGCAAGTATCCGGCCTGCTCGCCCCCGAGTTCTGGAGACGTACAGGTCCTGGAGAGATGGAAGGCTGCAGCCGATCACTTTCTCGGCGGAGCGCACGATGCGCTGCAGTCTTTGTTTGTCCCTGGCAGTGGCCCCAGCGAACCACACTGTGATGGAGGAGGTGAGGATGGACTCAATAATGGCCGTGTAGAATTGCACCATCGTCTGGACAGGCAGCTTGGCTTTCCTCAGCTGCCTCAGGAAGTACATCCTCTGCTGAGCCTTCTTGATGATGGAGCTGATGGTCTGCTCCCACTTGAGGTCGTGGGTGATGTTAGTGCCCAGGAAGCGGAAGGAGTCCACAGTTGTGATGGGAGAGTCTGTCAAGACGAGGGGGGGCAGGGGGGCTTTGACTTTCCTGAAGTCCACGATCATCTCCACTGTCTTCTGAGCATTGAGCTCCAGGTTGTTGCAGCTGCACCACGACACCAACCGGTCCACCTCCTTCCTGTAAGCAGACTCATCACCGTCTGAGATGAGCCCGATGAGGGTGGTGTCATCCGCAAACTTAATCAGTTTCACCGAGTCGTGGCCGGAGGTGCAGCTGTTGGTGTACAGGGAGAAGAGCAGGGGGGAAAGTACACAGCCCTGTGGGGATCCCGTGCTGATAGTCCGAGTGTCCGAGACATTCTTCCCCAGCCGCACGCGCTGCTTCCGGTCCGTCAGGAAGTCAGTGATCCACCTGCAGGTGGAATTTAGGCACGTTGAGCTGGGCGAGCTTGTCCTGGAGCAGAGCAGGGAGGACGGTGTTGAATGCAGAGCCGAAGTCCACAAACAGGATCCTGTCGTAGGTTCCTGGGGAGTCCAGATGCTGCAGGATGTAGTGGAGGGCCAGGTTGATGGCGTCATCTACAGACTGGTTGGCTCAATTAACCTAACGTGCAAGTTTTTTGCAGAATGTGGGCGGAAACCGGAGTACCCGGGGAAAATGATAACGCCACACAGAGATCTGATTTCCTGATGTGTGGCCAACACGCTAACCACTCAACCACCATGCGGCAAAGGCGACAACATACTTATGAAAACAACACAGCGAGTACACATAATGCGCAACTTAAAACTGTTATTGCCACGTGACCGCAAGGCATGCTGGGTAGTCCTGTGGCAACATCAATATGAACTATAAACAATAAAAGATTGGACATTCTCTTTGTTTACTTCTCTGACGAACTCCTTGACATATTTTGCGGAATGCGACCAAAACGGCAAAATGTTGGAAGGAAGTGTACCACAAGCTACCCAGCATGCCTTATGGCTGGGTGTATTTTTGGCATGGATTTTGTGTGCAGATATTTATTTGTACGCCCACATGGTGCACATGGAATTTGAACATGACCCGTGGGCCGTATCAAGACGCGTGGCGGGCCTGATGTGGTCCACGGGGACGCCTGTTTTAGGGTTTTTAGGTGATAATACGATGTCAACATGAAAATCTAACTTTATGTGAGCTTGCACTGCAAAAAAGAAAACAGTTTTTAAGCGAGATAGGAAAGTAAACACAAAAGTCCATAAAGACGACCCTGGACTCTGCAGGCTGGATGCGGTTTGGGTTCAGCTCTTAAATGCAGTTTAGTAAATAGCCGATTGGGCTGGTTGAACCTTGGCCTCCGCTGGAAGGCACACACACACACACGCACACACACACACAGTAAGACACTAATGCAGCAGTAATTGGCAGTAATTTGAAGTCATAATTGCAGTCATTTGGTCAGCGAGTACTTGGAGGTGTTGGACTTCAAGAGACTTGACTTCACATGTCAAGGCCGGCCTGCTTTCACTTTCATTTTCATTCTGGAGGAAGAAAAAAAACACCCGCCGCCCTCCCGCGTGACATTCATCTTTTGACTGCTTCTCACTCGCCGCTTTCGATTCACACGGTCGTGCTTTTGAAGCCTTTCAGGCCCCGATGGACGTGTTTTTTTTGGGATGTATTACTTTTGGATGATGACTTGTTGTCGCCGACCATCCTCCTCGAGAATTTCTCGACCGGCTCTCATAAGCGCTGACATGTGACGGAGCAAACGGCAGATGAATGATCCACGCGACTGAGATTTTTTTTTACGTGACCCGCGCCCCTGCGCTCCCAATCGCCAGCCAGCCCTGCACGACGGGGCCTGCGATGAATTGGATGAGGCCTCGGCGCCTCCAAGGGCGGGGAGATAAATATTGTGCCCGTTTTTCCGCCTCTTCGGAGGCAATTGTTTCACGCCGCCGTCCTGACCGCGAGTTGTGCACGATTTCAAAATAAACCTTCAAGGTCCCAAAGTGGTTTATTTGCTTCAGAATGGAAGCGGGGACACTAAATTCACGGCGGGTGTAAAGGATAAAGAGCGATGATACATTTCTGCAGCGCTGCATTCAAGGCCTCAAATGTGGAACTAATCCGCCTGAGAAGGCCAAATATTTTGGTATTGTTTTTGCTTCTGTGTCCACCGGGGGCGTCATCCCGGCCTCCTGCACCTCCGATGTTTGGATGCCGACGCTTTGATTGTCTGATTAGCGGCGAGGTGCCGACCCCCGGAAGAAGGACGCCTAGCCGGAAATCCTGCGGCAGCTCTTGAGACGAGCCGCGCAAAAACAAAGACGTCATAAGCTAGCTTAGCCATTATCGCGGCCGTGCACTACATCTCCCCCGACGCTACAGCCGCATGGCTCTCCGCTTATTTATTTATGACTCGACCGTTTTCCTGCTTTTTTCCCCCCAAGCGCAAAAAGAAACTAAAGGGATTATTTGTGGAATGACTAAAATAATTAGCAATGCTCTGTCATTTAATTCCTGCACACTGAGTTAGCCTTTTACCGTTTAGGTGAGCCCCATAACCATTTTGGAGGCAATGGAAAGGGCAAAAGAGGACACATTTACGCCTTTCACACAGGTGGAGTGTGGGTGAGGACTTGTTAACTTGCGGAGGTCAGTTTTATCCCTGTCTATGATGTCATCAGCGGTAGTTCTTCGCTAACTAACACAGTTATGCCACAAGTCTCGATCAAAGAATTGCATGAGCATGAGGAAAACCAGAGAGATTTGGCAGAAAACGAAAATGGATGGAAGAATAACCAGGAGGAGGGGCCAGCCCAATCCCCGGACCTTAATCCAATGAAGAACTTGTGGGGTGACATCAAAAATGCTGTTTGTGAAGCTGTTTGTGAGTCCATGCCACACAGATGTGAAGCAGTTCTAAAAAACGAAATATTAGTTTAGTCATTCACAGGATTGCCAAATCCTACAAACAAAAAAGTTTCTACAAATTAGTTTGCAGTTTGTAAAGTCAATGGCAGACACAGCTCTTTTTTTTAACACACCCCTTTCAACTAATTGGCCAATTGCACAGCCTTAATAGCGTGCATATCATGAATGCTGGGTCTTTTTTGTTTTCGGAGCATCTACTGCACCTACTGGTAACTTGTTTGCCATGTAGTAATAAAATATACTAATAACAGTCATTCATCTGGTTAGTCACATTGCACTGCTATTATTTTGAATACTACTGTATCTAGATAGCTCGTTTCATCTGAGGTGGACGGGATGATTAGGGACTCAAGTCCAACCTCTCAGTAATGAAAAAGTCTGCTAATGGTCGGTCCCAATGAGTGTCATCATTTAACCAGCATGTCCTATTTTCTTCCTGCAAAAAACAAAAGTGTTTGTGTTAAGTGATTTTAAAAAAGCAACAGTTAAATCAGTAAATGCGCATAGACGCGAGAGCAAAGCTGCCATGATAAGAAGCAAGGCTCTCAAAATCGTTCCACTCATCCACACTGCCTTTGCTCCTAATTTGATTTCCTTCAGATGGAGAAATCCCCGTCTCTTTAAAAAGAAGACGGGGCTTGAAAGAAACAATCACGCCGCATGGCACCGATTTTACCCAGAATTGTTTGCGGCGAGGCGACGCGTCGGCCTGAACAAAGAGCGTGATACCACCATCAGACACCTCATTCATGTGCGCTCGCTGCCTGAAAGACAAAGTGGGTAGCAGGACAAATTCGTTTAGCGCCGCGATGAAACATCTTCAGAATCTTCAGCATCATATTGCCAGGATGAGTTCTTCTCATGACGCAGCGCGTCGCCTTTCCTTCAGTGCTGTCAGCTCACACGTCTTTGTTGCCGTTTGAAGTGCACGCGAAGTGTACAACCTCATGTAAAGTGTCCGAGTCCAAAACAGACTGTCGTCCTGCAGCCATGTGAGCGTATCGCCCAACATACAGTTTTTAACATTATTAGAGCCTTCTAGACATGAAATACCACTCCTACAATCTCCCTTACGCTCCTATTACCCAATATAGTAAACGAAATAAGTCAAAAAGTGGTGGTAAATCATTTTTTCATTAAGTTTTGTAGCGTAATTAACTCATCCCGGGAAGCCACGCTTCTCCGTCGACGACTCTTTAATAATTTTATTCTAACCTAACACATCAACAACAGTGCAATTCCAACACCATACATCTATCTCCAGTCCGTTCAGCACCAGCCACAGAATGGGACTTCCTCATTGTAGCTACCACGAGATCCATTCAGGGGCACTCCGAACATCACGACAACCTCTTCATTATACGTACGTTATATGTGCGGTCTAAACAAACAGAAAGACAAAGAAAAATAATACGTGTATGTTCTTCTCACTCACTTTGTAACCAGTACAATTTGCTGCATTTAGGAATGCTCGGAAATCCCAGTAAAATAAACTCAAAACATGTGAATTCAACTTAAACTACCTGGTGTCTTTGAATGCAATCCCTCAATGCTCAACTTAGTTAAAGTGTTAAAGTGTTATTAGCAATACAAATGTCATGCTGCTAAAAGAAAAGAGTGTTAGGGTAAATACATTTTCAGTCGCTAACTTTTAGCTTCATTTAGTTTCCAGTTCATTTGGAACTTTCAATACATACAATAGAGTAAAAATAGGCATATTTCAGACACAGTTGCAAATGGTGATTAATCATGATTAATTCACTGAAAACTATTTAGTTTGCAGTTCATTTGGAACATTTAATACATAGAAATGTACAGTATGTAATCCTGTCCTGTCTTTTATACTTATTTCAATAAAATACAGTAAAAAAGGGCATATTTCAGACATAGTTGCAAATGGTGATTAATCGTGATTAATTCACTTGAAAACTGTCATTATTCTGATTAAAATGTGTAATCATTTGACAGCTAATAGACAGCTAGATAGATTAAGTGCGCAATTAAACAATTACGAATAATAACATAAGCCATTTAGACATAAATAAGACATAGCATAGAATGACACGTTAGCATTGAGAGTTCCTTGTTGTTGTTTTTTCTAGATAACGTACCTCTTAGTGGCTATTGGCTCATCATAGTAATATTACTGACACAGAGAGACCAGTATAGAATACTACATCTAACATCTTTGAATAAGTCTTGTTAATGTCTTACGTTTGTATTTTTGTTTTTATGCTTGAAAATACTTAATTTAGGCCAAAAAATACCCGCAAGGCATGCTGGGTAGCTTGTGGTACTTTTTTGTCGTGTTTGACGCATTGTTGCTTGACTGCGAAAGAAGTGGAGGAGGTTGTCATGCTTTTATTTTTCATAGTTCATGTTGTTGCCGCTGGACTACCCAGCATGCCTTGCGGACAATTGTAAATAGCATTTTTGAGTAAACTAGCTAACGTGGGGCGGGGCTTGTCAGAAAAGGGCGTGTCATGACATGGCATGTTGGAAAGTCCGCGTAACCAATGAGATGAGGCGTACCCAATGAAGTGACCGGCTACGTTTGGTGCGGTGTCGTCTTCCAGAAGCTTTTTCCGTCAGCAGGCCGGTCGTCCGCCTTGAGAACGGGAGGGTGTTGGATTGGGGGGGGGGTGCGAATCAAAGAAGGTATTAGGCAGCGGGGTTATTCCCGACACTTTGCCGCAGGCGGCGGTTAATCTGTGCGTTTTGGATAAACGAGGTTAGTTAAGCATTTTAATGGCCCGCTCCCTGTGATAATTAGGCCTGCCCTGGAGGGAGCTCCAGTTGAGCCACTCGGGCCTTGAAATGGAGCCCGGGAAGCAAAGCCCCGCACGCGCACAACAATCCTGAACTAATTCCCTTAGTAAATATTTTCCCCCGCTCCCTCCGCGGCCTCTTTCTCCTCCAGCTTGTCAAAAGGCTTGTTTGCCTCCCCTGCTTTTATTTTTAGCGGCGTCCTTTTAATCTCCCGCCAGATAACGGCAACACCACGCGGCCTTTTCACATTTCACACAATCGTTCCACACTTCCACCCTGTTGACTGGCGTGACCTCCGACCCCCGCGTCGGGGCCTGAGCCGCTCGTCCTAGAGGGGATAGGAAGTCTCGGAACATTGTGCGCAGGCCAATGGCTTCCCGTGGGCTCAACCCCCCCCCCCCCCCCCCCCCCCCCCCCCCCCGAGCCGCAGCCGCCATTGTCCCTCGCCAACAAAAGACAGACGGCGTGTTAAAAGTGCCGCGTTGTCGCAATACTGACAGCGGAGAGGCATGGAATATTCATGAGAGCAGCGCGGTAACAAGCACATTCATGTTGTTTTACAAATGCATAGATGACCACAACGTATCCCACTGGACATTCTCCTATTGTTGTTATTCATGATAAAGTACCTTGATCTTGTCCGAAAATGGTGGAAAGTGTGCGTGTTTTTGTTACTAAACAGATGAAATCATTGATAATCAGTCCATCAATTTATTATTAAGTCAAGTTAATGAAAAGTTGTCAAACTCAGTTTTGTGTAGCACGGGGTTCGGACATTACAGCGATCTAATCGATCTTATTTGTTATGTATTTTGTAAAACCAAGACCGGTACGGGATGGACGGAAAACAGCAAAAACACTGTACAGTACTCACGGTGCGTTCAAGGACCGTGGTTGTTTGCAGGAAACAACATAAACATGCAAAAACAGTGGAATTTCTAACTGTATATCATTTTTAAAAACAAAACAATGGCCCATATTTACATAAAATTCCATGTAGTTTTTGACAAATTATTTTTTAAGTGTATTTATAAAAATCATTGCGCCTGAAAGTGGTTGGGGACCCCCCTTAAACATATTTAATTGACCTAAGTGCTGCACAAACATGTTATAAATATATATAACATATTTTATAAATCGCCCAAAGTCAGCTGGGATAGGCTCCAGCTTACCCCTGGGACCCTAACGAGGATAAGCGGCATAGAAGACGGATGGGATGGATCTATCATACATATATATAATCATATATATAATAAAATACTTACATTATTTTACCTTATAAATAAATAAATAAAATGTAAATATACTACAGCAACCGCCAGACACCAATTTTTGGCTAAAAGTGTAAAATGTTCCAAATAAAAATCAATGAGCTTGTTTGATATTTGTTAAATGCCAATAACATAATAATAATATTATTATTATTTTGTTGGATCTATAATATATTGTGAATTTGAATGAATGTTATTATTCATTATTTTTTATTAATTCTCTCAACTTTTACTTTTTGTCTTTACGACAAATAGATATCTACAAAATATGAATTTCACTATTATACATTTCTATCCTTTTTTTTTGGGAATCAATTGCTTCCATCTAACCCTGTCTTCTCTAACACAATCTACCTTCATGTCCTCTTTCACTACATCCACAAACCTCCTCTTTAGTCTTCCTTTACTTGGCAGTCCAAAACACAGCATCCTTCACCCGATATATTCACTATCTCTCCTCTGGACGTGTCCGAACCATCTCAGTCTGGCCTCTCTGACTTTATCTCCAAAACCTCTAACATGCGCTGTCCCTCTGATGTACTCGTTCCTGATCCTGTCCATCCTGGTCACACCCAAAGCAAACCTCAGCATCTTCATGTCTGCCACGCCACTCTAGACAATTATTTTGAGGAACTACTACTATTATAATAAACACACACAAAAGAAAAATACATATTCTTTGTTTTAAATTAATAATAACTGAACAATCTTATTATTTTTATTATAACAAATTACCTGAAAACTATTATGGTTTAGGCTTAGATTCAGTGCCAGATACATTGGTTAATTGTTAGTGCTGCACATAATGATTGACACATAGGCTGACCAATGACTGTACCGACAGGAAGGCGGAATGTGCAATGGTAACGATGATGGTTTATTTCAAAGAGATATTATTATGGAAGAATGCATGAAATCCCACCTGTTCACTTATTAGCGTTACGTAAGCGCGGTCACCTCGTGTTATCAGGACCCGTGAACACAATCGAGGTGTCAAGTCGTCAAGTTTGTGTATGTTTTCAGCATGTTTTGACGGACGCTTGCCCCTCCGGCAACAAGGAGTCAGCATCCGGCTTTCCTGCCACCGCTCCTTGTTTTGCTCTGGGAAGTATCTCCATGTCGCTCGTCTCTCCAGGCCACGGTGTCAGTCGTCATTTATCTTTGACACTGAAGCTGTCTGGAGTGCGTGTGTGTGTGTGTTTCACATTTCTGCGTCACGTGGGTGTCCCGAGGACGAGCCTCCCAGCGGATAAGACGGATGTTTCTCCCGACACTGGCCACCATTGAGGCCACTTCCCCACGTGATTGATTGGCTAAATCGGGACGGCGGGATGTTAACATAAAACCTGCAAATGTCCTCCATTTAAATATGTTACTTATCAACACTTTGCAGTTCATCAACAGAAGAACTCCCAGCACGGTGATTTATTTGATTTATTTGCTCATCTTTCACGACGGAGCAATTAGACGCTAATAGTAAAACATAAGCTGACCCCGCGTGACTGATCAGCGCACCTCTCTTTGCGTGTCGGCCTGTCAAAACCGAAAAACGTGTTCTGTTCTGCCGTCCAAAATACCAAAAAATCTGAAAAAATGTCTGAAAAAAATAGAATCTATACCATTTTTATTTGATTAATCACAGGATTGCTGTGGATTAATATAGATTAATTGCGATTACAATCAACTAGGCAAAACGCCAAAACTTTGTCGATAAACAAACTCCTGTCTGCACAGTGTGCATAAAACCAGACAAATAAAAATGTCCCAAAAAAATCCAAAATTCATTTAAAAAACAAAAACAGTCCTTTGTAGCGCATCATTCTGTCCCACTCCAGTCCAGTCTTTCATGCACTATGACATAAGACAAAGGACTGGACCAATTTGGACTCTTTGTTCTGAAAAGAGAAAACAACTTTACTATATTTGTTCATGTGTTTGTTAGTTAGCAGCTACTTCCTGGTTCACAGGATGACATAAGACAGAGACCATTTTTGGGTCTGGTGCAGGGTGGAAAAGTTTGATTTAGGGGTGTCCAACTTATTTATTTTGGTAATTACATTAATATCTTGAGCGCAGTTTACGCATGCACACCATGTCAAGCTACACATCTCCGATAGAAGCGCAATAGCGTTTCCGCAGAGTTCGATCCTCTTTGATTACTTTATTTGGACCTGAATGCATCAACAGCAGTGCAATTTCAACACCGTGTGAGTATCTCCAACTTACAAACCCATCTCTGATCTGTTCATCATGGGGACGGCACTTCCTTGTTTATACTAGATGACAGCAATGTGCATTCAGGGTACGCTCCGTCTTTATTATGCATGCATGTGTGGCGTAAATAAACAGAAATACAAAGAAAAACAGTAAGTGGATATTCTTATCGCTCACTGTGCAGGTACAATTTGCTGCATTTAAGATTTTTGGATATGTGTGCTATCTTTTAGCATACAGTAATTAACATTTTCAGTTCATTTGGAGCTGTTAATACATACAAATACATAAAAGGTACGTTTTTCTTCATTAAATACAGTCAGAAGTATTTCACACATAGTTGCAAATGATGATTAATCATGATTGACTTTAATTATATCTTTAATTTCCCATTATTTAGGTAAAAACGTCTACTCCCAAAAACGGATATATAAAAACATAAACATAAGCCAAAACATGAATGATATTTTTTTTTTTACTTTTTTCGCTTGTGATGGCAAAAAAAACATTTACATTGTTTTTGCATACAAAAATACAAATCAAAAGGAATGTGATGAAGAAACACAAACTAACAACACATCCTTCAGACATATTTGTATCACAAATTATACAACAATAAGTTAGTTAGTTAGTTACTTAGCTACCTAGCTAGACTACTTCCTTCCAAACATATTTTTATTGCAATTTGTACTACAATAGGTTAGTTAGTTAGTTTTTAATTGCAATTTATACCAGTTAATTAGTTAGTTTGTGAGCTTGTTAGAAGGCTACATTCTAACAACATAAACAACTTGTCCTTCCAGACCCATTTTATCGCAATTTATACTAGTTAGTTAGTTATTTAGTTATTTTTTTAGTTAGTTAGTTAGCACTTCCTAGTTACTTCCTGGTTCATGGTGTACAATGGTGTATAATTTTTGGAATAGACAGGAAGGAATGTGGCAAAATGACATCCTTTCAAACATATTTTTATTGCAATTTATACTACAATAAGTTAGTTGACAAGCTATTTCTTGGCTAATTAATTAAAATGTTTGCAACAGCTTGTGAAATAGTGAACACAAAGTAAACAAACATTTAATCCTTTCAGTTTATGGAATGTTTTAGTTAGAAGGCTGTTTCCTGGCTCATGTCAGAATACTAGTTTCTGTGTAACACATTCTCGCTAAAAAATGATGATAAAGACAATAACTCATGCCTCTACGTTTTCAAGCTTGGCTGAAGTAATATAACCAGTGCTGTCCAACGATTGCAATTTTTAATCAGAGTAATGCTATGGATTAATTTAGATTAATCACGATTACATATTCATTTTTCCATGAAGGTAGTGTGTGCACTAGTGAAAGCTGGAAGTAAAAAACTCCTTTCCGCAGAGTGTACGGGTTTTTTTTGTTGTCCAATTTCCCACGGAGAAGCCGAGGTGCTGTTTAATTCTGCAGCCGGTCGCTACCGGACCAGCTTCCTATTTAATGCGTTGCAAAAGACGTTTCAGAGGTTTTGAGTCATTCCGTGCTGCAAATGAGTTAGAAATTGTTATAAGATTAATGAGTTAATTTTCACATCCCTAAAAACCTTAACTCCTGATACTGATTGGTGGAACTGTTTTTTTTTTTTTTTGCGTCATCCAACCCACACGCACACTCCGCCACAGCACGTTAGCCTCACCTTTGCCCACATGCATCCACTTCCTTATCCATTGCCTGTCCCCGCCGTCCCGCCTCTTTGTCCCGTCTCAAGGCCACGGCCCGTACCCCCCGCCCCCTCCCTGACCCCCGGGCCGCGTGCTGGGAGCAGCTACTGACCCTTTGTGGCACCTTTATCACAGACTTCCTTACCGTGGGCTACTTAAGCACAGCGCTAACTGCGAGTCCTGCGGGTGTGTGTGATTGTGCTCTGCATTGAGCGCAGAGATGAGGATTAACACCGACACTCGATAAAGGGGTCAGAGGTGTGCACTGATTATTTGTGTGTGTGGAAGCAGAGAGAGAAAAGAAGACTCTGTGTGTGTGTGTGTGTGCGTGCGTGTGTGCGTGTGTGTGTGTGTGTGTGCAGGAGGAAGGAGGCCGGGGAGGCATGGCTGCAAGGTTGAGGTGAAATAGATGGATAAGGTTAGCTCCGTTATCAGACAGGAGCATCACAATCAAGCTGTCAGCTCAATGCCTCCCCTCTCTCTGCTCACTCCCTCCTTTTGATAAACACAGGAATAGGATTACAATTTTGGACCGGTCCCGGGGCGGCCCGCGAGCCTGCCCAAACAACCCCGGCCGCCTCCCGCCTTTGAAACGTGTTCTCAGCCGATTGAAAGCACCACAAACGTGTCAGATGCCGCTCTCTGGGTGGGGAGCCCTGCTGGAGAAAAAAAGGATGCGGACCTCCCAACCTTCCGAGGGGCTTCTCCTCGCATTCTACACGGCCATAACAAGTCGGTTGAAACATGAATATAAGGTCTATTATTCTACCATATCATCCTTTTTATTGTAAATACAAAGAGAATTCACATTTAATCATTTCCAGTGCATGCCTGATAAAAGGATTTAAATTGAAGACAATTTCTTGATATCATTTAGCGTTTACTGTCTTTCTACTGTATATTTCCCCAAGTATACTTTTTCAATTGAATAAAAATGTCTTAGTTATTGATTATAGCATATATACTGTAATATAGTATATTTTATATATTTATTTAAATATATAAGTTTACTTAAATACTGTATATTTTTTCTCTCAATATGAAATGACTACAGCACAAACCAATGATAATAACTTAAAAATGGGAATTGTTTAAAATTTTTATGGTTATTGTGCAAATGTTATATATCATATATCATATTTTTGGTATGTTTGAAAAAAAATCTTACTTGGCCTATCTCTTAGTGCAGACCTATTCAATGCTAGCGTCACTTTTAGCAAGAAATTATGTTGACAAACAATAATTATTTGATATTGTCCATTGATTTGATTATTGATATAATAATAATAATAATTATTATTATAATATTATTGTTATTGTTAATGATTAATATTGTTATTGATATAATAATAATAATAACTATTATTATATAATTATGATTATATAACGCAGTAATCATATAATAATCATAACAACAACAATAATATAACAATATAACAATTATTATTATTACAAAGTATTATTATTATTATAATTGGTGTTGTTGTTATTTTTATTATTATTATGCATCCATCTATTTTCCATACTGCTTGTCCTTATATAATAATTATCCATCCATCGATTTTCTTCCGCTTATCCGAGGGCGGGTCGCGGGGGCAGCTGCCTAAGCAGGAAGCCCAGATGTCCCTCTCCCCGGCCACTTCGTCTAGCTCTTCCCGTCAGATGCCGAGGCGTTCCCAGGCCAGCTGAAAGACATAGTCTCTCCAGCATGTCCTGGGTCTTCCCCGAGGCCTCCTACCGGTTGGACGTGCCCTGAACACCTCCCCAGGGAGGCGTCCGGGAGGCATCCTAAACAGATGCCCGAGCCATCTCGTCTGGCATAATAATTATATATTATATTTTATTAGTAGTGATGATAAAAGATAATAATGGATAAAATACATATTTTTTAATTGATAATAAAATTATTTTTAGTACCAATAGTAGTATTAGTATTACTATTAGGGTCAAGGATACCCTATAGAAAATTATTTTATTAATTTATTTTTTGATTATTAATATCAATATTAGCTGTATTATTACTATTAATATTACTATTATTATCAATCTCCTTAAAGGTGGGAGAGAGGTGGGATACACCCTGGACTGGTCTCTAGACAACTATTATTGTCGTTATTATTTTTTATTATATTATTTATTATATATATTTTATTATTGCCAGAATTATTACTATCATAAGGGCGGCCATAATGAAATATAATGTAGAAAGATTACTTTTAAATCAATTATTACTATTATTATTCAGCAGAAAGTACATTATTAGAGTGTTTTAGAATTTTAAACTATTGCTATAACCCAAAAACGGATGCATGATAGGTTTATTGGCTACTCTAAATTGTCCATTAGAGTGCAAATGTGAGTGTGAATGTTTGTACGTGTGCCTTGTGATTGACTGGGGACCAGTCCAGGGTGTACCCCGCCTCCCGTCCAAAGTCAGCTGGGATAGGCTCCAGCATACCCGCGACCCTAATGAGAAATAGAAAATAGATGGAAGTGTGTGATAAAATATAATAAAAATACTATGAATATTTTTTGGCAATACAATAACAATAATCGTAATAATTATCATTTTATATGGTGAAGCACAGTATTAAATGTACAAGTTTAAAGTTACCGTACAGTACATATTCCTTAATGCAAGTCTGACACACGTGCAGTGAGTCATAAAAATTAATTAGCATAGCATAGTAGCTGTAGATTATCATAAGCATGGCTCCTTTGCGTCGGGGAGGCGCAAACTTGTTTTGGCTGAGTGCTGCCATTGTCTTGCCGCAATAGGATCAGGAACAGGACGAGAACAAGGAACATCCTGTCGTAAGCTCCCGGCAACAAGTGCGAACACGCGCAAACACCGATACACATCCCGCCGCTATTCTTCCCCGCAAAACCAAATCCCCGCTTCTCCAGGTCCAGCCAGGAATCTCGCATATTGGACTCGGAATGAATTAAAAGAAAAAAAGCCCCGCCACGGCCGACATCGACGCCAAGGCAAATTGCTCGGGGAGACTTTGGTCCAATTGGACGGCGTCCCTTGCTGTGTAATTCCCACGCTGGCAATGGCCATGAACGCCTCAATCAGGTGTGGGGGCCTGGAGGAGACCCTGCTCATTTGCATGGCCAAGTAGAAGGGGAATTCCTCTCTTGAGGCAGCTGGGCTTTGATGCGGGCGTTCCCGCTTGGATTGGACAGACTGAAATAGATAGGAATACGCCGTTCAACACCTTTAAACCGCTGAGCTTTAAAGAGACGACCAGCGTCTTTTGCAATATTTATCTTCTTCTTCTCCTTTCCTATTTAATTGTAAACTGTAAATGTTCATGAGTCTCATGAGACCAGGAAGTGATGATGTAAAACAGGAAGTGATGACGTAGACCAGGAAGTGATGACGGAGAGAGGGGAAGTGATGATGTAGACCAGGGACATAGACTAGGAAGTGATGACATAGTCCAGAAAGTGATGATGTAGACCAGGATGCAGTAACGTAGACCAGCAAGTGATGACAGGAAGTGATGACTTAGACCAGGAAATGATGACATAAACCAGGAAGTGATTATGTAGACCAGAAAGTGATGACATTGACCAGGACTGTAGACCAGGAAGTGATGTCGTAGACTGGGAAGTGATGATGTAGACCAGGAAGTGATTATGTAGACAAGGACTGTAGATCAGAAAGTGATGACAAGAAGTGATGATGTGGACCAGGACTGCAGACCAGGAAATGATGACTAAGACCAAGAAATGATGACATAAACCAGGAAGTGATGACAGGAAGTGACGATGTAGACCAGGACTGTAGACCAGGAAATGATGATATAGACCAGGAAATGATGACGTACACCAGAAAGTGATGACGTAGACCAGGAAGTGATGACGTAGACCAGGAAATGATGACGTAGACCAGAAAGTGATGACGTAGACCAGGACTGTAGACCAGGAAATGATGACGTAGTCCAGAAAGTGAGGACATAGACCAGGAAGTGACGTAGATCAGGAAGTGAAGCCATTCAATGGACAGCACCAGGTGATCCATCTCTTTAATCTTGTGGTGAAGCTAACTAGCTCACCGCCGTAAGGCTAGCTGCTACATGTGTCAGCACATGTACTCAAAGATAGAAAGTTTTAATTGCTTTTATACTAACAGTGACAAAGAGCAACATTTTTACTGATTGAGCATACTAATGCGTTTAACTTCTTTTTACACTTGTATGACAGTTCCAAGCTGGTGGGTTCTTGCCAGAGTGACGTCGTCTTGACTCTCCTCTGCTTTCCCGACATGAGAAGCTTCCAGAAGGTACGTGTTGGCAGGACACTGGCAGAGGGAGAAGACGGCACGCGGGAATGATATCAAGAAAAAAAAAGACAGTTTGACCTTCTGTTTCTGCCAATTTCCACCCGCCCCCCAACCCCCGCCAGCCTTCTCTCTCTCCACGTGCGCCCTCAGCCGTGTGTCGGACCAATCCTTTTTGGAGGGATAAATAGCGGCGGTGCGCTTTGATAGCCTCAGTCCCAAACAGCAGCGAGCTGATAAATAAAAGGAACTTTCTCCATTTATCTGCGCCAGAAAGAAGTTCCTATTAGGGTCCCCCTAGCCGCAGGGGGCTTCCTCCTCCACGCCGCTTCTTTGTAGATTGCCTGCTCGCTTTAAGGTGCTATTGAGTGCTCACCAGGACAATTACATGCCAGGACCCCCACCACCACCAAAACCCCACCCTGAAGGAAGTGTCCTCCTCCCCGCCTCTTCCCCTCACCCGTCCAGCTTCCATGATGTCCACCCGCGATAGGCCCGAGACGGGGGTGGTGTGTCTCGTGTAATTGTGTGCGTGCAATCGACCACCCCTTTGCCCCCTCCATCGTCCCTCCTCAGATGGACCGAGGGGGGCTGCAGTGATAATGGCTCTCTGAATGGAATCAAGTATCATTGCTCAGCGCCTGGAGTCAGACACTGATGCTAATGCAAATGGTTTCTAGCCCCCCGCCACCCGGCTCCCGCCTGCTATAATGACAGCCCTCCAAACAGTACGTATGGAGAAACAGAGCGGAGGAAGTGTATAAATAAAAATAGACACACACCTTAGCGAAAATGACTTTTTCTTGCCTTCGGGGGGAACTCGAGTCGCACCTTCCTTTAACACTCACCCTCCGGGCCTCCTCTATTCCCTCTTGATATTTTTTTCATCATTTGATAACATAAAGTAGACTTTTTTTTCCTAGCGAGGACGAATATTGGAGTGGGGCGGGCGGGCAGAGAAATCATGCTGGGTTTTAGAAACACTTTGGCCCCCAGACCAGCCATGTCAATCTCATTTCCCGCAGCCTCACAACATCGACACAAAGTAAAACGTGCGCACGGCAGCGCAGTGCACCAGTTCAAGGCTCCACCTTTACAAGACACTGATAGTTAGCGGGATGATCCCTGTGTCCCTTCAGGAAGGACCTTGTTGTTTGTCTTCCAGCTAAGGCTTCATCACCGAGGAAAGGAGCGCGGGCCAAGGCTGGCGCCATAAATCTTAAGCCGCAGGAAGGGAGGGTTGATCCTGGATCTTGGATCACGGGAAGGACAACCATATCTACTGCGGGACACCACCAGCGGACGGCCCTACGAACATACACTGGAAATAATAATCTAAAGCTTCCTTGACGGTGTGAAAGGTGCTACGTAGCGTTCCACTTAAGACTTGCAGGTGGCGGTAGCTGAAGAAGACGCTAAAAGCAGCAAATGAATCGAGTGAAATGCTTTTCTAGGCACCCCAAACCGTGGCTACAGATAGATCACACATGGCAGGGTAAAGTAGCTCCTCTCAGCTGATGCACACCTTGACATACATGGTCACGGCCAACATGTAGAAAATAATAATAATGATAATAATGATAATAATGATAATGATAATAATAATAATAATAAACATAATAATAATAATGGGCCGCACGGTGGCTGAGTGGTTAGCACATTGGCCACACAGTCAGGAGATCTGGATGACCTGGGTTCAAATCTCCGTCGGGCATCTCTGTGTGGAGTTTGCATGTTCTCCCCGTGCGTGTGTGGGTTTTCTCCGGGTACTCCGGTTTCCTCCCACATTCCAAAAACATGCATGTTAGGTTAATTGGTGACTCTAAATTGTACATAGGTATGAATGTGAGTGTGAATGTTTGTTTGTCTATATGTGCCCTGCGATTGACTTGCGACCAGTCCAAGGTGTACCCCGCCTCTCGCCCAAAGTCTGCTGGGATAGGCTCCAGCATCCCCGTGACCCTAATGAGGATAAGCAGTATAGAAAACGGATGGATGGATGGATGGATAATAATAATAATAATAATAGCAATAATAATAATAATAACAATAAGTCAACATTGTCAGCCACCTCCTCTTTTGCCTGAGTATAAAAGTAGTAATTTTATAGAAATTCCAGGTCAAAATGTATGTTTTGCATGGTTACATTTGGATAAAGTTTCACATGATCTCTGATAAATAGGTAGTGCCAGAAACGGAGAAAGAATTTTCATTGCTAAATTTAGCTTCGAAGCCCTGGTAGATGGCCCTCACAACAAGACCATTTATTTATTATGTATTGGGTAAAACTATGACATGAACAACATCAAATTAAAAGCACTAAATGAATACAGAACTTCCATCCACCACCACTCGTCTTTGTTTTTCAGAGACGCGCGCCACACAAATATGCACATTTGCACTCAGTAAGGTCATCAATGTAACCTTTATACATTCCCACGTAGTATCAGCATTTGGGGGCAATCATGAAAGAAAAAGGCTAAAAATACAGTAATGTAGTCTGCGTGAGTTTGGCGTGGCGATGAATAAAGTAAATCTGTGCAACCTGTGAGAATGTGCGTTCAAAGGCTGTCAAGCCAAGTGGGACAAATCTCCGCTCACATCAAACATTCAAAAACCATGGGATTTCTGACTGTGTATTATTTTTGCATAAAATAATGGCCCATATTTCCAAAATTGATATCCTTTTACATGAAATTTGATTTAGTTATTGTTGTAGTTGCTTAACCACAGAGAGATTTACGTCCCAACTTATTATAGATAAAAACATTTTTCATCTGTGATTAATCTTGAGTTAACTATGGACAAGATGCGATTAATCACGATCCAATATTTTAATCAACTGACAGCCCTAGTTATTTACAATGATTTAAGTTTATTTTGACAATATGCAAAGGGCCAATAAAAACGAGGACCCCTGGGACGCACTTTGGACACCCCTGGGGTTAGTCCAACTCAAGGAAAAAGCCATTCGATTTTGGTGCAGACCCAGATAATGCCTTCTAAAGAGTTGTACATCAAGGCGCTGCAATAAATGAATAAATGAACAGTAAAAAGTTGTGGAGTTTACAATGTTTCGTGGTTATGACATACTAACGTACTTTTGACGCAGTCTGGTTTGGACATACGAGACTCGCTTGAGAATGCGGCAGAAGAGTATCTAGTCATGCATGGCTACGCTGACAAAAAACAACGTCGGCCCTTCTCTCCCTGCCCAACCCCCCACTTTTTGTTGTGTCTACCAAGCGCAACGAAGACTCCTCTGATGGCATTGTTGCAAAAATGTTCAGAAAGTGGAGAAACGGCAATCAACACTGGCTGGTCCAAGTCCTTTAACCGTCGCAATCATCATGAAGGATAAAGAGCCTATCTGCTTTTATGAAATGGTCCTTAGGTGTTTATGTAGTTATTAGTTTTGATTTACATGAAAACTCATTGCATGGGAACTCAACTTTGGTTTGTAAACTTTTGGGTTTAGGTGCAAGAAAGGCAGTGCCCCACCAGATCCAGGGGATGGAACTTTGGTGGAAAAAAGCTTTAGGAGTGGAGTAAAACAGTCTCACCAGTATTGGTTTCTTGTCTTTGAGGGAGATCCGTCCATCCATTCATTTTCTTCCACTTACATGGGTACAGGCCGCACGATGGCTGTGTGGGTAGCACGTTGGCCTCACAGTCAGGAGGTTCAGGGTTCGAATCTCTGTTGGGCATCTCTGTGTGGAGTTTGCATGTTCTCCCCATGTGTGTGTGGGTTTTCTCCGGGTACTCTGGTTTCCTCCCACATTCCAAAAACATGATTGTTTGTCTATATGTGCCCTGAGATTGACTGGCGACCAGTCAAGGGTGTACTCCGCCTCTTGCCCAAAGCCAGCTGGTATAGGCTCCATCATACTTGCGTCCCTAATGAGGATAAGCGGCAAGAAAATAAATGAATTAATAAATGAATGAATTCATGGGTACAGGTTACGGGGGCAGCAGCCTAAGTAGTAAAGTTCAGAATTCTCTGTCCATGACCACCTCTTCCAGTTCCACTGGTGGGACCATCTTTCCCAGCGTTCCCTAGGTCTGCCGTGCCTAGGTCTCCAGACCTCAAGTGGCTGCTTGATAAAAAGGAGGGTTGCATTGGTCAGCTGGAGCCTATCCCAGCTGCCTAGGCTGAGAGGTGGGGTACACCCTGGACTATTCATTGGCCAATCGCAGGCCACATACGGAAAAACAATTATGGAAAAACAACATTCATACCTGTATTTACAATTTAGAGTCGCCAATTAACCTAACATAACCAACATTTTGAAATTTGGGAAGAAACCGGAGTACCTGGAGAAAACCTACGAATGCACGAAGACTGGAAACTCCACATAGAGTTGCCCGGCGGAGGTGCAAACCCAGATCTTCCAGACCCCCTAGCGGTGTGTCCAGTATGCTAACCATTCGGCCACCATCCAACTTGATGCTAATTCTTCGTCTTAACGAGACGCTGTGGATAATTGTATGCTGCCAATTTCCAAAACACCCGTTTTGTACCCTGAGCGGGTCCAACATCAGCCCAAAATCCCCACAGACCCATTCCAAAATGTTGCTGAAAGTCTTCCCAGAAGAGAGAAAGATGTTCTTTACTTTTCACTTTCCAGAGATGTCCCAGTATGCCTCCCCTCCCCGCCTTCCCCCCCGACATGAAATAAAGACTATAAAGGTTCACAGCTTCCTACAATGCCTAATAATAAGATATGCGGCGCCCTAATATGTGGCTAACCTTTCATAACGGTGCCTTTTAGCGGCCCTTGCTAAGTGCTCTTAGCCGCCTGCGCTGAGCAGGTTGTGGAGATAGCGGCTCTCCGGCGGCCCGGCTTCCCTCTCCGGTCCCTCCCTTGGCAGGAGGCAAGAGAAAGGGAATAAAAGAGGAGAAAAGGGAAGGAGGCGGGCGGGGGAATTGACACAGAGCTTGGCGAGCAGCCAGCGCGGGCCTCCAATGTACGAGCGGGGATTTATTTAAACAGTGAGAAGAGAGGACAGCTTCACAGTGCCAGATTAATTCCGCTTTTTATTCAGAAAATAAAAGAGACTTTGAATTATTAAGAGATAGCGGGATTAGAGGCCTCTCTTTCCAAGCCCAATCGACGCTCCTTTTAATTTCCACTTTATTAGAATTCTTTTTGAAGTATTTTCATGTGGACAAAGGGAGAAGAA
The DNA here is from genome assembly GCA_024372805.1 of Oostethus manadensis. Taxonomy (NCBI): domain Eukaryota; kingdom Metazoa; phylum Chordata; class Actinopteri; order Syngnathiformes; family Syngnathidae; genus Oostethus; species Oostethus manadensis. The sequence goes on along the minus strand of QODF01000078.1, from coordinate 2,616,104 downwards.
GGGGAGAGAAAGCGGCAAATATTAAATATCAGTTAAAGTGCGTTACGCATAAGCCTGCAGTCTCTCTCCCCTCTTCTCAATTATCAACTTTCACTCCCGCTTCTTCCTTCAGCGCCTGTTCACGCTCCACACCTCACGGCCCCCTTGATTTGTGGGCGGGGTCAACAGGGAAGGCTGGACGCGGGTCAAACGGTTGCGGAAGACGACATCTTCTTTTTAAACAACAAAATGGTATTCTGAAAACACGAGTGGGATTTGTATTAAAAAATAAGCACAATATTTGCTGGACCCTAGGATGGAAGAGACTATACCAGGGGTAGGGAAGCTACGGCACGGGAGCCAGATGTGGCTCTTTTGTTCACCACATGTGGCTCTAAGATGTTTCTAAACAGCATAACATTTATTTACTTTCATGTACTTTTTGCTTGAAATATATGTAACATGTCTTGCTTTACAACAGGGATATTGAAAGTGCGGCCCGAGCAATTTGTTGGCCCGCGTCACATTCTAAAAATACAACGCTTTAAGGAAAAAAATATGCAGTAATTTTAGGAAAAATAAAAGTCAAAATATTAGGAGAAAAGAATTGTAATCTAACCCCCCCAAAAAATAGGTTGCGGAAAAGGCTATAATATTAGGAGAATAAAGTCAAAATATTACAAAAATAAAATCATAATTATGAGAAAAGTTGAAAAATTTGAAAGATTAAAAAAGAACAGTACAAATTTAACAAAATTTCTGTCATTTTACGAGTAGAAGGTAAAAATATTAATAGAAAAAGTCCCAATTTTACAGTTCATTTTTATTTTTTAAATGTCGCACTATTAAGAAACAAACAAAACAATTTGAAGTTGTCATTTTTGGAATGTTAGGTTGGGGAAAAAATTTAAATAATATTGCAATATTGCAATTAATTTTCCATCCATCCATTTTCTTCCGCTTATCCGAGGTCGGGTCGTGGAGGAAGCAACCTAAGCAGGGAAGCCCAGACGTCCCTGTCCCTGCCCACTTCGTCTAGCTCTTCCCAGCGGATGCCGAGGCGTTCCCAGACCAGCTGAGAGACATAGTCTCTACAACGTGTCCTGGGTCTTCCCCGAGGCCTCCTACCGGTTGGACGTGCACTGAACACCTCCCCAGGAAGGCGTTCGCGAGGCATCCTAACCAGATGCCCGAGCCATCTCATCCTCTAAATGCGGAGGAGCAGCGGTTCTACTCCGAGTCTCTCCCGGATGACTGTGCTTCTCACCCTATCTCTATGGGAGAGCCCAGCCACCCTGCGGAGAAAACTCATTTCGGCCGCTTATACCCGCGATCCTGTTGTCCTTTCGCTCACTACCCAAAGCTCATGACCATAGGTAAGGGTAGGAACGTAGATCGACCGGTAAATTGAGAGCTTTGCCTTTTGGCTCAGCTCTCTTTTCACCACGACAGATCGGTGCAGAGTCCGCATCTGTGCAGTCTCAGGCCGTTTTGGCCCATGGGACTCTGGAGGCATCTGACAGGTACCGGAAGGCCAAGCGGTCTGCAGCTCTGGCGGTCGCTGAGGCAAAAAGCCGGACATGGGAGGAGTTCGGAGAGGCCATGGCAAACGACTTCCGGATGGCTTCAAAAAGATTCTGGACCACCATCCGCCGTCTCCGGCGGGGGAAGCAGTGCACAGTCAACACCGTGTATGGTGGGAACGGTGTGATGCTGAACTCGACTCAAGATGTTGTGTACCGGTGGAGGAAATACTTCGAAGACCTCCATAATCCCACCGACACGCCTTCCAACATGGAAGCAGTGCCTGGGGACTCGGAGTCGGGTTTGCCTATCTCTGCGGCTGAGGTCACCGAGGTGGTCAAAAAGCTCCTTGGTGGCAAGGCCCCGGGGGTGGATGAGATCCGCCCGGAGTTCCTTAAGGCCCTGGATGCTGTGGGCGTGTCTTGGTTGACACGACTCTGCCGCATTGCGTGGACGTCGGGGTCGGTGCCCCTGGACTGACAGACCTGGGTGGTGGTCCTGCTTTTCAAGAAGGGGGACCGGAGGGTGTGTTCTAACTATCGTGGGATCACACTCCTCAGCCTTCCCGGTAAGGTCTATTCGGGGGTTCTGGAGAGGAGGATCCGCCGGATAGTCAAATCTCGGATTCAGGAGGAGCAGTGTGGTTTTTGTCCTGGTCGTGGAACTGTGGAGCAACTCTATACTCTCGGCAGGGTCCTTGAGGGTGCATGGGAGTTTGCCCAACCAGTCTACATGTGTTTTGTGGACTTGGAGAAGGCATTCGACCGTGTTCCTC
>QODF01000078.1:2585266-2613291 GCA_024372805.1 Oostethus manadensis | reverse complement strand
TCTGTCGTGGTGAAAAGAGAGCTGAGCCAAAAGGCAAAGCTCTCGATTTACCGGTCGATCTACGTTCCTACCCTCACCTATGGTCATGAGCTTTAGGTAGTGACCGAAAGGACAAGATCGCGGGTACAAGCGGCCGAAATGAGTTTTCTCCGCAGGGTGGCTGGGCTCTCCCTTAGAGATAGGGTGAGAAGCACAGTCATCCGGGAGAGACTCTGAGTAGAACAGCTGCTCCTCCGCATTGAGAGCAGCCAGATAAGGTGGCTCGGGCATCTGGTTAGGATGCCTCCCGAACGCCTTCCTGGGGAGGTGTTCAGGGCACGTCCAACCGGTAGGAGGCCTCAGGGAAGACCCAGGACATGTTGGAGAGACTATGTCTCTCAGCTGGCCTGGGAACGCCTCGGCATCCGCTGGGAAGAGCTAGACGAAGTGGGCGGGGAGAGGGACCTCTGGGCTTCCCTGCTTAGGTTGCTGCCCCCGCGACCTGACCTCGTATAAGCGGAAGAAAATGGATGGATGAATGGATAATATTTTGTGTTTTTTCTAACATTTTAAAGTAAAACATGACAGGAATCAGAGGGTTAAAAATAACATTCAAAATATAAAACCTTCTCGGGACTTTCATTCATCCTGTTCAGAGATATTCTAAAATTGTTGGCACAATTTTAGACACTTTTAAAAAAATAGGATATGGCTCTCAAGAAAACACATTTGATAATATGTGTCGTTTATGCCTGTCTTAGCACAAAAGGTTCCAGACCCATGGCCTAGAATGAAGGTACATATAGTCTACACAGCAGTTGCTGCATCACTCTAGAAAGTGAAAGTTAAGATTGTGTGAAAGTGAAAGTTAAGCTTGCGAGAGAGAGAGAGAGAGAAAATTGCGTCAAAATTGCATGTCATATGTAAGTGTTGTACAACTCCGATTGTGCTATGTGAGTGTGTGTGTGAAGCTATAAGAACAGTGACTCCTCTGCTCTGTTGTGAGTGTACAATAAAAGTTTAGTGGGGAGGACTCTAGCGCCACCTGTTGCCGTGTGTTGTTGGATAAAGCCGTTAGTGTAAACAGAGCGTGGAAAAAAAGTATTTTCATAATATGCTGTGTGTGTGCGGACACGGGTTTTTTTAACACGCTTCATGCCGGATTCGCTCCCCAGCGCTGGGCTCGGCGAGCGGCGGGCCCCTCGCGGTCCCGGCGAGCCGGGGCGAGCGGAACCGTGCCCTCTCCAAATCTCGGCAGCCGTAGGAATTTGATTGTGCCGGAGGATTCTCTCTGTCAGACGAGCGCCGCGTAATCTCTGGTGAGTCTTTGTGCAGGAGGATTAGCCGGCAAAGTGTTAGCACATATTTACAAGTACGCGGCTAACTCTCAACAGGCTCTCCTGCATCGGGCCCGGACGCCGCTAAGCCTCGCTTAACATCGCAAATCAAGCTGAGATTTAGGACATCTCCCGCCAAATCTCAGCCCGGGCAAATACCAAGGCGCGAGCGGGGGCTTTTCCACGCTTACACCGCGAGGATTACCTGGGAAAACACACACACACATCACTTTGTGTGTGTTGCTGCTGACACGGTGCTCCCCCGGAATGGATCAGCGTCCCCACAGCAAATATGGAAACATTCATGGGAAAAGCATCTGTTTGGAATGATGCTGTGAATGCTAACAGTCCCGCCACCGTGCACAACAAAGCATGTGACATCGCTCCATTCGCCTGTTGGGCGCCGTGATGTAAACAGGAGGTTGTTCCTCCTTCACACGCTGACAGGAGGACGTCCTGCTGTCCGACCACATGCTAAACGCTTACATGATAAATTTAAGACGTGTTTGGTAAATTCAATTTTACGTCGACAAATTGGCTTGTTTTTGTATGAGTCGTTTTTCTGCCAAACATTTTCCCCCAAATTTGACCTCTCTTTTTCTACACCAGTTATCATTTTCATACAACACTGCGTCTAACAAACTGGTCAGTTTGGCCTGTACTGTATCATTTTGTAAAATCCAGCGCCCAATCCAACCTCCTTCCTTGCATTTTTTTGGAGACTGTTAAATGACACGCCATGGGGCCAAAGAAAATTTGACAGAAAAGGTAGTCTGGTTTCTAGAGCAGATTACAGTAATCCTTTGTTAATAATATAAAGTGATTTTTTGGATAGACATAGAAACAGAAAATAAGAAAGAAATTATAAAAAAATATACACACTCACACACGTTACTACTGGAAAAGTTCCAGTTTCTAGACAGTTCTTCCTGTGGAGGCTAGTGACCAGTTTTAGGTCATTTAGCCGTTTTTAGTCTTCAAAATGCGTAATTTAGGGCAAAAACGCGTTCATTTGCTTATTATGCACGTAAAAAAAATTATAAAAAGACCGTAGTCACCAATGAAACAGCAATGATGTGTCAATGATATATTAATGATGTATTAATGATGTATTAATGATGTACTAATGATGTATTAAAGATTGTATTGTGAAAAACAGTGATGTGTGAAGTTGTGGAATTTATTTTACTTATTTTGGGAAACGCTTCTGTTTCCGTGCATTTCAGTTTTTGTCTGACGCTACTTAACAACAAAACCCGAGGTATTTGTATTGATTGGTTCGGCTGGACGTCACACTCGCCGTGTTTTTTGTTTACTTTTGCTTGTAAAGGTTGACACCACAAAGTTGCAAGTGTGATATTTCCTACATTCCCAGCAGCCATGAAGGCTGCTTAAGTCCTCCTGTCATTCCTGTCCTGCCCCCAGCCACTTGGGGGCAGACTTGCATGGCATCAGGGCATTGCTATGATATGCTGTTTTGCCTTAAGTGAGTGTCTGGTTGCTTGACTTCCTCCTGGCACTCCCCAATTTTTACAGTGGCGTCTTATCTCCCCATCGGAGGCCAAGTGTTTCATTCACAGACGGAGCAGATAGGCCGCGTGTCGGCCTCTTGTTATTGAAATAAACCAAACCCTCGCCCCCTTCAGGGCGACACCCTCTTTCCCAACTCTTACCCCTGTCTGTCCTGAACAAATGTATCTTCAAAAACACGCCAGCTTGTTATGCTAATGACCAGCGTGCCCCCCCCCCCCCCTCCCTCCGCCTCTCTAACACGCAACCTCCACTCTGTATGTCCTGCAAATTTTGTGTGTGTGTGTGTGTGTGAAAGCATAATGACATTTTGTTCCAAAACAGCCTGAAGAAGTCCAACTAAAATGAAATCCCGGCGTCTTTGTCAAACACACACCAAACTATTATGTCAGCCAGACTGCTGGCATATTTAAGATCTTATTTCCATCATTACAAAAAAAAACATTTTTAAAAAAGATGGCGGCCGCGAGCTGACAAGCATAACCTCGGCGCTAAATGGAAATCTGCCCATATCAGATCCCAACAACAGTCGGCGGTGAGGAAAAGTGACGTTTGCTTTGACGAGAGAAATCCCCGGAAAATAATCTGCTGGGAACGTCGACTGCCTGGACACACGCGCGTACACGCACGCACGGGTATAATTAAAATAACGATGAATTCATCGGACAGGCGCCTCTTTAAAAGCCAATGGTGTGTCCAGATAAAGAAAAGGAATAGGCAAATAAACAGCAGGATATAAATAAAGAACAATGGACGCAAACTGTGCGTGCGATAAGCATCATCCATTTAAACAAACCTAATGCTTGACTGCTTGTTGTGAGCTACATTTCATACATAAAATATGTGCTGTCACTGATATCGCGCCTTATCAGCGGCAAGAGAGGCAGGCGAAAATTTGCAGGCCGCGTGCAAGCGGCGGGCTGTTGGCGGAGGGCGATAGAGGCCCAGAGCCGGAGATGCTGGCCTGATAGCATCTGTCTGTCTGTCAGCCGGAACACGGGGCTGTGGGGGGGCTGCTTGTGGGGGGGCTTTAGATTGAGTGGAAAAGGGGGCACACAACAAACGGCGTGGGTCCAATCCCCCTACCACCACCCCTTCCTCCTCCCAAATGACATCCCGCCTGAGCGTGGCCACAATAATAAACAATGAGCGACAAACGGGTCGAGGTGCAACTCCGCACCTTTTCCCCTGCCCCTAACGCCCGACCCCTGTTATCATGTGACACACAGGAAAGGTTAAGGATGTAGAAACATTTAGGTAGGATGTTAGCAACATGGAGGAAGGGAATACTCTGGGATGGGACCGATGCATCCAGGCAGAAAAGATGTAAAGTTGGTGATATCCGGGACCACAAGTGAATGGTGAAAATGGTTGAGAAATTGATAAACAATAAAAACAATAAAAATATTTTTTTTCTAGGAATCCCCCAGTTTTGCATGTTTAATGAGTGCTGCGATTCGTCCCATTGTTTGACGGTCCCTGAACGCACCCTTTGTTTGACTACTATACTGTATTTTTACTCTTTCACCTCATATTATCTCCCAAATGCTGATACTATGGGGGAATGCATAATGGTAAGATCTGATGACCTTATTGAGTGCTAATGTGCATATTTGTGGTACACAACCTCTCTGAAAATCCAACTCCAGGTGGTTTTGTATTCATTCAGTGCTTTTAATTTGATGTTCTTGTTCTTGTCCTGTCATAGTTTTGCACAATCCATACTAAATAAGAAAAATCAGATTGCTATAACGTACGTAGGATCACTATAACGCTAGTGCATTAGCTAGCACCCCAAATCGTCTCAGGCTCGGTAGCTAGCAGTTCCTAGCCTACATTTTAGCTAGCAGATCAAAGCAAGACTAGAGACGGCTTGCATCTAAAAACACTTGTTAGCTGGGACACTTTATGTCAAGGTATCACTGTATAGATAACAAAACAATACCTGCGGTGCGCCGGTAGCTTCTCACTTCTCTCAGAGGGGACACAAATAACTTGGGTCTTGGTGAGAGAGCCATTTGCCAGGGCTTTGACGGCAATCTTGCCAGTCAAAATCCCATTTTTTCTGCCTACTTCGGCTCAGTATTTACTCCTCCTACTAGCTTAACACTAAACTGCCGCCACTGCAGTTCCTCAAGGCACAGTGTGGGCCGAGGGTCAAACAGGAAATGTCCACATTAATCATGCACAAAAAAAAAAGTGTGCCGTTAAAGGACACTTCATACATATATAAATATATAAAAACGCTTTCTGTCTTTGGATGCCGTCGGATTGTTTTACTGCATAAGCAATTTGCAATGTTTTCAAACATTCTGAGGGTTACGGAACAAAAAAAGTCAAGTCAAGTAGACCCAACAAAACGTCACCAATCCAGAGCAGAAGGATTTCATGTCCGTCAAGACATGGTACCATCCCCTGCCCAAATGAAGGGTGCTGAGTGCAGTCCAATAACTATCAGACAGTCTTAAAAAGAAAAAAGTTCTTCAAAGGCCTCGTCTCCTTCAACACCACAAAATTTCCCCTTTGGACTTTGCATGCAAACTTGGGACTTTGAAAGGCGGAGGGAAGTTTATTTCTCTGATGAGAAAAAATGGCTTCCAATGTTACTGGCATGACAAGTAGATCCCACAACGGAGGGGGCGCCATCAGGATCTGCATTTTCTTGGAAACTTCAAGTTGTGCAGGGGCGTCAAAGAGCATCCCTCATGAGTGGTGGATTTTTCAACAGGACAATTTCAACTGTTCACAATGTCTGTCTGACAAATGTGGAATAAGCTTGCTCCTTTTGACCATCCTGCGTGTTCCCCTGATGTAAATCCAGTTGAGAACATTTGGAGATGCATGGCAACGGATGTTTACAAACATGGACGCCAGTTCCAGACAGTGGATGCCCTTCATGAAAACATCTTCAACACGTGGAGCAACATTCCCACTAGACTCCTGGAAACATTGGCATCAATCAAGCCCAAAGCATAAGCCACTCATAATCAGGTCCTTTTTATAACATTTCATTTCTATTTTAGGCGGAATACAGGCTCCCCCCAGCCATTTCTAAAATTTTGTGACTCCACAGTGAGAATCATTATCCACAAATGGTGGTGAACATTCCCTGAAGTGGCCGACCAACCAAAATTACCCCAAGAGCGCAATGATGACTCATCAAAGAGGTCACAAAAGACCCCACAACCAAGACCTTTAGGGAAAATACTGGAAATGTTTTGGGAAAAAAGTTGAACTTTGTGTGTCCCATTGCTTCTAAAAAGTAATTCCGCATTTCAGAATAAGAACATCATACCAACGGTAAAATATGGTGGTGGTAGTGTGATGGTCTTGGGTTGTTTTGCTGCTTCAGGACCTGAAAGGCTTTCTGTGTTAAATGGAAGCATGAATTCTGCGGTTTACCGGCCTATTGTTGGTGACCTCAAGCTGAAAGCAACTTGGGTTCTGCAGCAGGACAATGATCCAAAACACACCAGCAGGTCCACCTCTAAAGGCTGAAGAAAAACAAAATGAAGACTTTGGAGTGACCTGGACTTTGACCAAAATGCCTGTTAATACTTTTTTTGTCCAGCTTTGCAATTTCGCACTATGTTTGAAGTGCCTCAACGTGGCGTAGTTTGCCTCCGGAAGCATGAGCTTCAAGAGTCATCAATCATACATATAGTAAAAAAAAAAAGTAGCTGTATATTTTTTTAGGACAAAAAAATCCACACATTTGTGGTGCCGTGAATGCTGAATTGAGCCATGTTGGCGTAAAACAGCCATGGAAGGAGATACAACTTCAGCTACATGCTACATGCTAACACTGTTAAGCTTTAAACATGCGCCCACGTTGGGAGGCATTAGCACGCATGTATGATCGACCTATCCCTACCTGGCTCGTGCATTTCATCAGGGCAGGATATTTAGGCAGGATTATCTGCAGAAAAAAGTTCTGAGATGTCGCCGTGCTGAAAAATTCCATTTGTCAGCTCACTGGCTTTCATGAATACTTAAGGATGGCGGAGGAAAGAATGAAGTGTCGAGTATGTCGGACTAATTACACTTGTAGAACACAGCCATGCGCGCATAAACAAATGCATGCGACTGATTTAAAGAACGGGGAGCAGCGTTGAGGCAAGAATGGTACACTCCTAGAGGAGGACTGACCTGACGATGATGCTTGCTTCCTGCCATTTGCATCCCACCTTTATTAGCAGAAGCATGCATGTCATTGTCTCATGCATTCCCTTATATTGTTGATCAATATTCCCCTGTTCTCTTGACTAATATATATATTTTTTTACAATAAAGTTGACATCCAAGTGCATCAGTGAGCATTGATTAGACCTTGCAATGACATTCATACATTTGACACAAGTTGCAGAAGGGAAAAAAAGCACCATTGAAGATTAATAAGGTGAGATATGACAGTAATGCAAACAACTGCCTTAAAAATCAATGGTGAGCTAAGCCCCAGTGAGTAATTATGGCTGTGATTAGTATTGATCAGCAGCTGCATGCTGCCAAGTGTCCATTTTATTAGGGAAGCACTGCGCACTGGTTCCTGCGTGTGTGTTTGTGTGTGTGTGCGTGTGTGTGAGAGAGAGACCAACATCCATCCATAAAGTGTTCACACTGAAACTATTTTATCCAGGTAGTAAACACAAAGCAGACACGCAAACAGGTCTTTGAAGTTTACTTTTACATGACACTGCTTCTTCCTGAAAGCGGGAATAAAGCTGAAATGAAGGTTAAAGAATGATATAGGAAGGATGTAAAAAGATGCAGGGAGACTATGTAGGAATGACGACGGAGGGGGGGTAAGAAGGACAATGTAGAGGGGATGCATGAATCCTAAAAAATGGCGGTGGTGAGTAGGACGATGGTGGTAGCAATGATGTAGACGAATGCAGGAAGGAAGAATATAGGAAGATGGAGGAATTCTGAAGGTATGAAACATGTAGAGAAGATGTAGGAAAGACATTCGTTTTGTAAATACATATGCATTGATCTCTGGATCAGATGGTAAAGACACGGGCTGAATGTTTGGATGTTGTAGGTAGGATGTAGGGACGATGCGATTAGTAGTACACTGGGTAGTAGTTATATGTAATATGCAGTATTATAACACAATATATACATACAAGGTAAAAATGTAGAGCAAATGGGAGCTGTAGGGATCCGGTAGCAGGATGGGATGCAGGAAAGATGCAGGAGACATGTGAATTAGGTGTCAAGGAATGATGCAAGAAAGACAGGTGGGATGCAGGATGTTGGAAAGATTATATAAGCAGGATGTAGGAATGATGTAAGCAAGGTGTAGTAAAGATGTAGGAATATTTGAAGGAATGATATAAGCAGGGATGTAGGAAGATATAAGTGGGATGTATGAAAAAAGTAGGAATGATATAAGAAAGATGTCATGATACGCTCGGCTAGCTCGGCGCGGCATGGTGAAAACCCCGGGGAAGAAGCGAGCTGGACGTCAGGCAGGTAAGTTCGGCAGGAATCTTTAATAATAGAAAACTGCGAAGCAGCGAGAAAACATAAGGAGGTCCACACGAACGAAAAGTATACACGGCACAAAGGACAAGAACCAAAAGAGCGTCACCTCACACGGAGAAAAACCATACACAACAATGAACCGACAAACTAAAGGTGCACACACCTGAACTTATATAGCAAGAAAGTAACGAGAGGCAGGTGTGTGTAATTAAACTAGCGGAGACAACTTAGAGGGAAGAAAAAACATGAAACTAGAACTACTGTCACGACACTGACCGTGACAGATGTAAGAATGATGTAAGCGAGGTGTAGGAAAGATGTAGAAGGACAGTAGCAGCATGTAGGAATATGTAATTGGGATGTATGAAAAATGTAGCAATGATACAGAAAAATATAAACATGATGTAGGAATGATGTAAGATAGATGTAGGGAAGATGTAGGAAAGACGTAGAATGATTAAAGGATTTAGAAATTATATAAGCAGGATATAAGAAATATGGAAATGTGAGATTTAGAAAAGATGTAGGAATAATATACAAAGATATAAGCAGGATGATGTAAGCAGGATGTAGGAATGCACGATAAAGGGGAATCTAGGAATGATATAAGAATGATGTAGGAATGATATAGAAACATATAAGCAGGATGTAGGAAAGAAGTAAGAATGATATAAGTGAAATGTAGAAAAGGTGTTGGAATGATATAAGCATAAGGGAAGGATATAAAAACAGCAGGAGGATGTAGGTATGATAAAGGGGGATCTGGGAATGATAGGAAAGATGTAGGAATGATGTGAAATGAAGAAAATATGTAGAATGATATAAGCAGGATGTAGGAACAATCGAGGAATATGTAAGCCAGATGTACAAAAGATGTATGAATGGTATAGGAATGATACAACAGGAGGTAGGAACGAGGTAAGAATGACATAGGACAGATGTAGGAGGATATAAGTAGGATGTAGAAAGGCTGTAAAAGAATCGAGGAATGATGTAGGAAAATGTAAGCAGTATGTAGGGAAGCTCTAGGAAGATGTAAGCGAGATGACATAAAAATGGTGCAATAGGAAACAGGATGTAGGAATGCTGCGGCACGATAAAGTGGGATCTAGGAATGATGTAGGAAAGATGTAGAAGGGTGTAAGCACAATAAGGGGGATCTAGGAATGATATAAGAATGATGTAGAAGGGTGTAAGCACCATAAAGGGGGATCTAGGAATGATGTTTGGAAACATGTAGAAGCATTATAAGGGGGATCTAGGAATGATGTAGGAAAGATGTAGAAGGATGTAAGCATGATAAAGGAGTGATCAGGAATGATGTAGGAAAGATGTAGGAGGGTGTAAGCACGATAGGAGAGATCTAGGAATGATGTAGGAAAGATGTAGAAGGATGTAAGCACGATAAAGGGGGATCAGGAATGATGTAGGAATGATGTAGAAGGATGTAAGCATGATAAAGGGGGATCTAGGAAAGATGTAGGAAACATGTAGAACGATGTAAGTATGATAAAGGGGGATCAGGAATGATGTAGGAATGGCACAGGCAGGATGTAGACATTTGTAGGTAGCAAGATGCAGGGATGATGTATGGAGGCTGTATGGAGGTTGATGATTTCTTGGGATGTAGAATCATGTTGGAATGAAGTACTAGCAGGGATGCATGGGGATGTTGTAATGAAAGTAGGATGCAGGGTTCAAGTATACATTCCCGCGATTCATAAAAAAGTTCATAAGAAGAAATGTTCTTCTGTTGCTACGTTTTGGTGGTGTGTTTCCATCGGGGTTTACTTGTTTTTCTCCCTTTTTCTAGTGTTTTCTCTGGTGTGCTGGTGGCCCGATGGCAGAGACAAGTGAATGATGTATAGTTTGTCTGCTAGCTTGCACAGATTAGTCACATGTGGCCCTTTGAAGAAAGCTGCAAATTGCGGCCTCTCTTTAACAGGGCCGATAAGGCATTAAATGAAGGCAGACGCCTTATCAGCCCGCCGCTACCCATAAATCACCTCCCGCACCCCCGGTGGTTTCTATCTGCGTCCTGGGGGCCCTGCAGCATCCCGCCGCCATCGGCGCCACGTCTCCCAACAATCACGCCGTTTGCCTCCTAATTCACACTCCACCGCATTAGCAGTGGCTTCTCATTGTGTGTCCTGTTTCTCCTCGTGCATGTTCGAGGGTCTTTAAAGCGCCCTTTCTTCCCGTTAGCACTATCATAACTTGAATCCACACAAAAACAATGGCCACTTCACCACTGTCTCAAATGACTGAGGAGCAGACGTGGGTCTTCAATGGGATTCTCCCATTAAAAACAGAGTGGCATTAGCTTTAATGAGCTATTCTCAGTGCTCATTTGCATGCTAGGTAATAAAGTAATAGCATCAGTAGTAGGAGTACCAATAATAATAATAATTTATATTTACTGTACTCTCTTTAACTCATTCGCTCCCAGAAAAGACAGCCCCTCTAGTACCCACCATTTCAGACTATTTTGGCTGATCCTTCAAGGCACTCACAGTATTGTGTTCTAAACATGGAACAAACCAAAACAAAGACCAGACTCTTGCCTTTCATCAGAAAAAAAAAGTTTGTTTCTATCTTTTTTCGTTCTTGAGTAATCAGGAGTAGAACATAGTTAAGATTCAGGAAAATATCGGTACCCAACTAAAAGAGGGAGAAAACCAACCTAAAGTGAAAAGATACAGTACTATACCACAGCATAAACACCCCCAAAGGGGTTGTTTTACATCAAAATAACAATTTATTTACAAATATATCACCATGAACTAGTTACACTTTTCACATTTGGAACTGAATTGTGTGTGTGCATGTCTCAAAATTGCCCTACAATGCGTAACCTGATATAATTGTTATGTCTGAAACCTGTCTGACAAAATCTGTATCCGATAAGGATGTTCTCATAAATGGCTTTCAAGTTTACCGTGCTGATAGACCAGCTAAGTGGTGGGGTTGCAATCTACATACATTCATCCCTTCATGTAAATTTGATTCAAGCGGCCTTTGTAAACAAATCGAATTCCATCCATACACTTTCTATACCGCTTATCCTCATTAGGGTAGCAGGTATGCTGGAGCCTATGCCGGCTGACTTTGGGCGGGAGGCGGGATACACCCTGGAGTGGTTGCCAGTCAATCGCAGGGCAGACATACAACCATTCACTCTCTAGTGGACAATTTAGAGAGCCCAATTAACCTAACATGCATGTTTTTGGAACGTGGGAGGAAAACGGAGTACCCGCAGAAAACCCACACACGCACGGGGAGAACATGCAAACTCCACACAGATATGCCCAACGGAGATTCGAACCCAGAACCTTTTGACTGTGAGGCCAACATGCTACCCACTCATTCACCGTGCGGCTACGAATGGAATTCTTAGTATTAAAAGTAGAAATTGCTAAAGGGTTGCATATTAATGTTGTACGGGGATATAAACCTCCTTCTGCCACCCCTGCTACAATTCAGTCCCTTAAGGATTCTCTCTTAAAACTTGTTTATGACTTAAACTGGGACTGGCTTAGTTCAAATTCTAAAGATTTCAAAGCCTTGCACGATCAATTGAATCTAACACAGATAATTGCAACTCCAACTCGACCAAACAACAAATGTCTCTTGAAGTCCACCTTGATTGACTTGACTTTGACAAGTGCCCCTCATAAATGTGCTTCAACTGGGGTTTTTTGCAATGACCTGAGTGACGGCTGTATTGTGGCCACTGATGGAAATGATAAAACAGATCAAAGGAAATCATTATGAAGTGGAATAGAATTGAACTTATACCAGATGTTGAAACAGCTTAAACTTTTTCCCATGAATGTTTCGGGACTATTGTTAACAAGCACGCTCCCTTTAAGAAATTTACAATTCAAAGTAGAGAAAATCCCTGGTTCACAGCAGAGTTGGCAAATGCTTTACGTGAAAGAAATGTAGCTTGGACAAAGACAAGAAAAAGTGATTTAAAATGTGATTAGGATTTTTTCCAAAAATTGAGAAATCGTTGTTCCTCCTTAGTTTAAAAATATTTTTTATGGCACTATGGAAAATCCCCAAAATTGGAAATCGGCATTTGTCACTCCATTGTTCAAAGGTGGTGATGCAAAAATCCTGAATAGACCCATTTTCAAACTCTGTATTCTATCAAAAACTCTGAAACCTCTGGTGAATGAACAGCTAAAAGAATATTTACACTCTAAAAATAATATCGTATCTAAACTTCAATCAGGATTTAGAAAAGGCCATAGTAGTGTAACTGCAACTCTGAAGGTAATAAATTACATTTCAACAGTTTTTTTTATTGCCGCAAGACTCTGTCTTGGGGCCACTCCTATTTTCTATTTACATTAATGATGTTTGTCTCATTGATACAAATGATCACATCTACTGTATGCTGATGATGTGGTTCTTTATTGTTTTTCCAAAACTCCTGCCACCAGCGTTGTTACATTGCAAAATGCTTTTAACATTGTTCAGCTCACTTTCTTACAATTAGACCTCTTGAGACCTCAAACTAGTGTTATTGATAAAGAAGAAGAGTAATTCCCAGAACATTCCTCCTGTTGTTACTCTTCAAGGGTCAAAAATAGAAGCAGTTAAATCATTTACATATTTACGTACTTTAATTGAGTTGATGATAGTCTTTCTTTTAAAGCACATATTGAACAACTGATTAAAATTGGCTTTTATTTTAGGAACAAGCTATGTTTCTCTTTCAATGCAAAGAAGAGCCTTGTTGCAGCAACGTTTTTCCCATTTTAGATTATTGAGATGTTATTTATATCATTGCTCCAAGCCAAGCATTAAAATAGCTGGACTCCATTTACCATGCCTCTCTGCGATGTATTACAAACTCCAAGCCTTGGACACACCACTGTGAACTGTACGCACGTGTTGGTTGGGCAGCACTAGACTCTCGCAGGCTAAGTCACTGGTACATGTTCATTTACAAATGGATTTTGGGTCTGCTCCCTTGTTCCTCTATGTACGTATATTGAACAGAAAACAAATGGTCATTATGCTTTGCGATCACAAAACTGCATGCTTCTTTCTGTCCCAAGTGTCCGCACAGAGACTGGTAGTGGCATTTCAATACTCTGCGCTTTCAACCTGGAATCATTTACAAAAGGTCTCGAAATTACAAGAACTGACTTTAATAGTTAATTTGAATTCTATGTTAAAAGGTTTGGAAATGAAGTCCATGATTTGTAATTGCCTTTAAGAATCCATTTTGTGATGTGTTGACATTTCTGTGTGTAATGTACTGTGCTGCTGTCTTGGCCAGGACTCTCTCGAAAAAGAGATTATTAATCTCAATGGGATTTTCCTGGTTAAATAAAGATTAAAAAAAAAAAAAAAACCTTCTACGCTACACTCCTCCACTTCCTCCTTGCTATCGAGTGTGTTTTTACATGCGCATGATGCATGACGCATGCCGAGTTCTTATCATTTGCACTTCTGCCACCTTGTGTCTGTTTTTATGGCTTTAAATTGCTCTAAAAGTGACATCCATTATTGGGCAATTTTAGTAAAACGTAAAATTATGTCTTTGGTATTGAATGAGTTAAAGTTGCACATAAAGTTAAAGTGTTCCCCACTTGTTATTCAAAATGAACACGTACTTTTTACTATTAACAACAGCCAATAGCGAGTTACCTTACCAAGGAGGTGCTCAGTGTACGCTGGTCATTCAGCACCTGGAGGCCAACATGGCGGCACTAACAAGGCCTGTGCTGCTGTAGCCTGAACTGCAAACAGATTAAGGACTGCAGTGCATTTATCTTAGCTTGTAAATGAGTGACTGGCCGGTGTTGCTGCTGCCAGGCCAGGCTATTGGAACAAGAGGCTTAAGATGCTATCTCGGCACACCGTGCCTGCAGGCACCTCCAAGATTATAAAGCCTGCGAAAAGACAGTGTTGACAAACAAGCAGGGCTTATTAAACAATAATTATATGCTAAGCTAACACACTCTCCTCGCCTATCAACACAAAGCTTAGCAGACCTCGCGGGGGTGCTCTGCGTCCCTTTATCAAGGTCAAAAGTCATCACTTTGTTTGATTGGCTGCGGGCTGCGGATGTGAAAGAAGACGATGAGGCGGAAAAGGAGAAAAGTCGACAAATGATTGGGTCGTGTCTTAGCGGAGGGCCACAGCCTGGTCACTGATAGCACACATGTTGGTTTTAATTACAGTGGTATGCAAAAGTTTGGCCACCCCTGATAATTTTCAAGATTTTCCTCTTATAAATCATTAGTTTTTTGGATCAGCGACGAGTCCAGGGTGTACCCCGCCTCCCGCCCGAAGGGCGCTGGGGTAGGCTCCAGCATACTCGCGGCCCTAATGAGGATAAGCGGCATAGAAAATGGATGGATGGATGTTTGGATCAGCAATTTGAGTGAAATATATCATATAGCAGACAAACACAGTCATATTTGAGAAGTGAAATTAGGATTTACAGAAAGGTGTGCAATAATTTGTTAAACAAAATTTGACAGGTACATAAATTTGGTGCATAAATACCTGTAGCACTACTTATTGGAACACAAAATTTGTTAGGTAAGTTCATTGACCCTTGACCTACACACACAGGTCATGCCAGTCATGAGAAAGGGTATTTAAGGTGGCCAACTTCCAAGTTGTTCTCCTCTTTACATCTTCTCTGAAGTGTGGCAATATGGGAGCCTCAAAACAACTGTCAAAGGACCTGAAAACAAAGATTGTTCAACGCCATGATCTGGGGGAAAGATACAAAAAGCTAGTTCAGAAATTCCAGCTGTTAAATTCCTCTGTGAATAACATAGTGAGGTAATGAATCACAGTTCTGGCAGGCCAAGAAAAATCTCAGACAAAGCAGAGGCGAAGAATGGTGAGAACAGTCAAACTCAACCCTTAGACCAGCTCCAAGACCCACAACATGATCTTGCTGCAGATGGTGTCACTGTGCATCGGTAAACTATTCAGGTAATTTTAGAGATGCCGTATGAGGAAGAAGGTTTTTCTGCACACATGCCACAAACGCTTGAGGTATGCTAAAGAACATTTGGACAAGCCAGCTTCATTTTAGAACAAGGTGCTGTGGACTGATGAAACTAAAATAGAGTTATTTGGAGGAAACAAGGGGTGGTGCCTGGCAGATGAAGAACAGCAGAACACAATGCATTACATAGTCAAAAGTGGTGGTGGCTCAATCATGCTGTGGGTTTGTGTGGCCAGTACAGGTACTGACAATCTTGTTCAAATTGAAGATGGCATGGATTCCAGTCAGTATCAGCAGATTCTTGCCAACAATGTTCAAGAATCAGTGAAAAAGTTGAAGACAACAACCCTAAACACTGCTCAAATTCTACAAAGGCATTCATGCAGAGGAGCAAGTACAAAATCCCAGACCTGAATAAGATTAAAAATCTGTGGTGTGATTTAAAGCGAGCTGTCCATGCTGGGAAACCATCAAAGCTGACTGTTTTGGTTACTGTCAGCCACAATCCACACCCTCATTGGAAGTGTTTAGAGGCTGTTGTTTCCACAAAAGGAGGATCTAGTAAATGTTGATGTCATTTTTCTGTTTGGGCGCCCAAATTTATGCACCTACCTAATTTTGTTTACATAATTTTCTGTAAATCCTAATTTCACTTCTCAAGTATGACTGTGTTTGTTTGCTATATGATGTATTTAACTGAAACTGCGGATCCGAACAACTCATGATTTCTAAAAGAAAATCTTGAAAATGATTGGGGGTGCCCAAACGTTTGCATGCCACTGTACCTGTAAAGGATTTTACTAGAGAGAGGGCTTTGCTTCTTTTTGCACTTTAAGCATGTTAAAACAAGACTTGTCACCTCAAACACCGATCCACACTAAACAAGTTGAGCAGCGCTAGCCGTTGTGCTAAAAGCCCAGGCTGTCAACTCCTCATCCATCAGAAATTGTAGTTGTAATTTCTACATTTCATATTTACAGGGTCAGATCATCCCATGAAGATGTTTGAAGTTGTCTGCGTTTTTACTGACGCTCATTACAGCTCTGCGCCAGTTTCCGTTTCATAACACGTCATACATAGCAGTGTTGACAATTAAGCAACATTATCGCTATATTTAGCAAGCAAGGGCACGTGTATAAGTGTTTCTTGAGTCATGCATTTATTTGGTAATTAAACACAAGCGATCAAAAAAGATGAGGAATCCGCCAAGCAGGCGCGCGATAATGAACGCCACCCCCATTACGCCCTGCAATGCAACCCAGCCCTTAACCAACAGTACCAGGAAGGTAGCGTTTGGACACAATCCTTTGTTGCCTTGCTGCACCCCACCTTAAAAAAAAAAAAACTGCATGGGTGTCCAAGGTGTGGCATAGGACATGGCTCATTGCAGAAAAAGTGGAAAGTAGAACAAAAAGGCATAATATAACAAGCAAAAGCTAACATCTCGATACTAATAACTAATAAAAACAATAAGATTTGTCCTAAAATATGTATAATGTACGTATACTGTATGTATTTTTTTTAATTGTAAATATCAAAGGCCAGCTGGAAAGCCTGAAATAAATACCCAAAAACAGGAAAAATTGTGTTTATTATTATTATTATATAGTATATTATCATAACTGTGGTTTATTTTGTCTCAAAAAATAGTATATAGTATATTTAAGCTCCCCCCCCCCGTCCCAATACCGGGCTCCCCCAGTTTGAAAACCACTACTAGCTGTCATGTGCATTTCATAAATGAAGGTGATAATGGACAAAGTTTGACTCTGGAACAGATTATTTCTGTTTCCAGGCTTGTTGCTCATGTTTGAGTTACCCAACGACAACTAAGTGAAGATAATAAACATCTGAAAGGTTCATCAGTCTAACTTTCCTGTCATGCCAGTTGATGTTTTTCTCCCACACTGCGCCCTCCGTGTTGCCTTGCAGGCTGAGCCGGCGTCTTGCCGAAGGCCTGTTTGTTGCTGCATACTTTCCACACATGAGAGGAAGGCGAGTTGGAACACGAGCAACGTTAGTTTCCCCTCTTTTGTGTGTGTGTGCGTGTGTGTTTTACTTTTCCCAAACTTATGGATATTTTTAATTATTTTCAAATGCAACTTTATTACCTGGAACAGACCAGGAAGTTCATTTACTCAACAGGAGATGAGCCAAGCTTAATTCAAAAACACAGTTATATTATCACCAACCCCCCAATAGGACAGCTTCACTTGGTGCGACCCAAGTGGCACTTCCTGTACTTAATCATTTGCCTGAAGGACCAGCTAGAGGGGGCTACGCTAAAAAAATCAGAAACTTAATGCAAACCTTAATGTAACTTTTATGTTAAAAATGTGCTAAAGAGAGCTAAACGTTTGAACTTTTAAACTGTTAAGACTTCAACTCCATTGGACCTTGATGGGCCATTTTTTGCGCCAAAACACAGTCCAGGCCTGTGTGTTTCATGGTTGGGCTTATGGATTTTGCGTTTCCTCTTGGGATAGTCCACGTTTTTCATAAAAAGCCAAGAATAATTGCCATGAAGACAAGCTCAAAGCCCAACATGAAGATGACCCAAAAGACCAGAAGTTTCTTTCCGCCATTCACCAAGTAGCCTGATGCTTAAAAGTCAATTATTTAAGATCAATCAGTGTCATCTATATTCAAATAGTCAAACAAATATTGCTTATGAACCGCTAGAGTCAATGCAGCTGCAGTTTATTGCACAGTAGTGTTCAAAATAATAGCAGTCCAATGTGATTAAGCAGATTAATCGCTGTTATTTTTTTATTATTTTATTGTATTATTATACAATAAAATAATTATTGTTATTTTATTACTACATGGCAAAAAGTTACCAGTAGGTGCATTAGATTATCCGAAAACAAACAAGACCCATCATTCATGATATGGACGCTCTTAGCAGTATGGAATTGGCCAATTAGTGGAAAGGGGTGTGTTTAAAAAATAGCAGTGTAGCATTCAATCAGTGATCAATTTAGTGAAAAAACAGGTGTGAATCAGGTGACCCCTTTATAAGGATGAAAGCAGCACTTGTTCAACATGCAATTTTCTTTGAAAGCCTGAGGAAAATGGGCCATTCAAGACATTGTTCAGAAGAACAGCATACTTTGATTAAAACGTTGACTGGAGAGGGGAAACACATGAAGGGGTGCAAAAAATGATCTCCAATGTCTTAAAATGGAGAGCAAAACCAGAAACACGTGGCAGAAAACAGAAGACAACTATCAAAATGGACGGAAGAATAACCAGAATGGTAAAGGCTCAGCCAATGATCAGCTCCGGGATGATCAAACACAGTATGGAGTTACCTGTAAGTACTGTGACGGTTAGAAAAAATTTGTGTGAAGCTAATCTTTTTACAAGAATCCTAATTTACAAGTTAAAAAAAGGCAGGTACAGAAGAGGTTACAATTTGCCAAAGAACACATCATCTGGCCTAAAGAGAAATGGAGGAACATTTTGTGGACTGATGAGAGTGAAACTGTTCTTTTTGGGTCCAAGGGCTGCAGACAGTTTGTGAGACGACCACCAAACTCTGAATTGAAGCCACGGTACACAGTGAAGACAGTGAAGCATCATGATATGGGCAAGTTTCTCCTACTATGGCGTTGGGCCTATTTATCCCATAGCAGGCATCATGGATCAGTTTGCATATGTCAAAATACTGGAAGAGGTCATGTTGCCTTATGCTGAAGAGGACATGCCCTTGAAATCAACAAGACAATCACCCCAAACACACTAGCAAACCAGCAACCTCTTGTTATGTTGTCATTTTAAGGAGTGGCCAGCCCAATCCCCGGACCTTAATCTAATGGAGAACTTGTGGGGTGACATCAAAAGTGTAGTTTGTAAAGCAAAACCAAGAAATGTTCATGAATTGTGGAATGTTGTTAAAGAATCTTGAAAGGTGCCACAACTTAGTTGAGT
Organism: Oostethus manadensis; assembly: GCA_024372805.1. NCBI lineage: Eukaryota > Metazoa > Chordata > Actinopteri > Syngnathiformes > Syngnathidae > Oostethus > Oostethus manadensis. Next base: position 2,594,037 of record QODF01000078.1, on the reverse strand, counting down.
CCATGCCACACAGATGTGAAGATATAAAAAACGAAATATTAGTTTAGTCTTTCACAGGATTGCCAAATCCTACAAACCAAAAAGTTTGTAGTTTTTAAAGTCGATGGCAGACACTGCTATTTTTCTGAACACAATCCATCCATCCATCCATTTTCTATACCGCTTATCCTCATTAGGGTCACAGGGATGCTGGAGCCTATCCCAGCTGGCTTTGGGCGAGAGGCGGGTACACCCTGGACTGGTCGCCAGTCAATCGCAGGGCACATATAGACAAACAAACATTCACACTCACATTCATACCTATGGACAATTTAGAGTCACCAATTAACCTAACATGCATGTTTTTGGAATGTGGGAGGAAACCGGAGTACCCGGAGAAAACCCACACACGCACGGGGAGAACATGCAAACTCCACACAGAGATGCCCAACGGAGATTTGAACCCAGGTCTCTGAACACAATCCTTTCAAAAATTGGCCAATTCCACAGCCTTAAGAGCTTGCATATCATGAATGCTGGGTCAAGTTTGTTTTCTGAGAATCTACTGTACCTACTGGTAACTTTTTTTTTAACACTACTGAAGCTGCAGGCCTCCGGGAGGCCTCTGTGGGAGCTGCATCACAAATGTAACTGTAAAACCAACAAGGCTTACCTTTTGTTTGAGATAATGAAGTTCAAAGCTGTAGTGAACTCCCACTGAAACTACCAACAATGGTGTCTGCCTGTCTGCCAGCAATTTATTTTAAATCATTATTTTTTGCATATATTGAAAAAACATACATATACTATATATGTATATACATATATACTGTAGATTTTATTATAGATTTGATTTATGTTATTGTTTGTATTGTGGCAGCTACAAAACTGTCAGCAAAGTAAGACAAACAACAAAGAGTTTAGACTTCACTCATTAAACATCACAACCACCCAGACAATTAAAGGAGTCCACCAAATGACTGCCTCGCTTGCCATAATGATGTGTAAGTGTTAGGGTTTATTATTTTACCATTTAGTTGTAATTAAAATAATTGTTTTACTCTTTGTTTCAAGGCTGTGAGAACTCAGGTGTTTTTGCTGATGACTCATTGTATTAAGTTATTTTGTATTTGTTTTAGAAGGCCCGACGCTATTTGAAACGGATGATAACCGAATCAAATTTTCCCAGAAATGACGAAAATCCAATGAATGTGTTCCAGAGAGCCATAGTTTTAATTTTTTAAAATAGTTTTACATACAGAAAAAAATCCCCAATAAATATAAATAATATACTGTAATAAACATTTATTTAAAGTTACGTAGTAGCAAGACACCACATGGACACCACCTTCCTGTTTTTCCATGAACAATTTATTGAATTCAATAGTGTTTCTCGCCTGAACAACCTAACATGGAGCCAAAAAATGTTGCAAGTGCCAGCGTTTTGATGAAGAGGGTGAGAAACATTATTAAACTCAAGAAATAACTCATGACAAAACAGGAAGGTGGTGCCCGTGTGGTCTTGATGCCACATCATGTCTTTGGTGCTGATAAAACTAACCTTAAATGTTCCTTTGCCCTCGTCATTCACCATTTGTATGCATTTAGAATTGTTTGCAAAACTATACAAATGTGTTTTGTGTCAACCTTTTTGAAAGACAACATGGACGGCCGACATAGCTAACTTCCCGTTGCCATTTTGTCAGCTGGCTAATAGGATGCTAACAAGGAAGGACATTTTAAACCCAAAACAAATGAATTAAGAATATGGTTGGACTTAATAACATGAACAGACCTGCATGCATGCAAACTGAAGTGTGAGTTTACAAAAAAGATGTGTAGTATTCCGTACTACGTGTTGCTGTGATGCTGGGTGAGACACACAAGCATCAGACTTGATCCCCCGAACAACAGGCTTTTATTGCAAGTTTGAATGATCTTACAACAGGCACGATAATCCTCATCAGGTGCTACTGTTGCAATCAAGCTGTTGCCAACGTGACTGATGTCATTTCCTGTTTGCTCCACCCCCCACTCAGCTCCCCTAGCACTAGAACACATTTACAGCAACACACACCAACAGTACTCCTATTTATGTCTACTGTCTTATGTAATGTTGACTGTAAAGTTGATTATAGGGGTGTTATTTCACATCTAGAGGGCTCTAATCATGTCAGTACCCGCATATAGAAGGTTTTTATTGGATAATGTATATATATGTTATCATTTATTTGCTTCTATACACACTTTATTTCTTTATTTTTAAGAAATGTCTTCTAACTTGTGCTGCCATAATCTTTATACAGTACGTGTGTGTGCTAAGCAAGGTAAGTCATGCAGCTGCACAGGAGAAGGTCGGGAGCAGCTTGACCACAGCGCTTGAAACAATCTGTTCCAACGATTAGCACATTATCCTTTACACTGTTAGACTAATTAGTTAGACCCTCTCCCTTCAGTGCTGCTACGGGTTTTATGTGTTTTGTTTAAGAAATTAAAAAGAGGGGCGACGGCAGGGTGTACTCAGAGCGGCTGGAGAATGTAACCGAGTACATTTCTGTCCGTTCTCCTCGTGAGTAAAAAGCAATATCCGTTGTCTTCTTTCTTGTTTATCCAGTGTGTTTGGAATGTTTTAGGTTGTTTCAGCCTGACACTTTTCTATGCTCTATGAACATATTTCATTTATACAGTAAATAAGGAGTCTTACTTTGTGGAAATTCCCTTATCTGTGGGCAGGGCCTGGAACCGAATGATTCTAGTAAACAAGGGATGACTTTATGTACATTCATTAAGATTTCATTCCAAGCAAACTTTTTACTTTTGACCAACCTTCATGTTCAGCAGCAAAGAACACGAGAGTGCAGTTACAGCAATCAGGGCAGCTACCATTACCGAGCTAACACCAATTATCAATTCATTATCTTTTTTGAGAGTCATTTCCTTGAACATTTGTAGCATGTTTGTGTTTATATGTGTTTTGTTGCGTGCCTACCAAAGAACCCAACAAAGTCGTTTCAGCCTCCCTGCAAAGTTGAAATATTGTCGTGTGTGTAACCTTCCACACCTCAAAGCGACAGGAAACAAACCAGAGAGCAAGCAATTTTATTGTTCACTGGTATCTTTAATTGTGCTGAAAGGGGATTATGTAGATTTGGGTAAGCCTCCCTGACAGGACATATTTGGACGTGAATGGGCCATAGAAGAGGAATATGTGTCAGTGGCGGAGGCTTAGCGGAACGTCTTCCCAATAAAAGGGTAATCCCGGAGTCGAGGGATCCCTCATTTAGCCTCTCAGCCGGAGATGATGGCTCCAATTATAGCCTTTGCTCTCCTACAAGACAAAGAGCAGCACTGTGTGACTAAATATCATAAAGATATTGCAGACTTATTCCTTTACTAGAACCAATCAATGTGAAGCACTTGGGAGAGAAATCAACTTTATTATTATCAAACTCACCGTGTTTGCTCACTTGATGTCTGTGTCACATATAAATGACCGTTTTGTGACTGAAAACCAGTATGTGTTGCAAGCGACGTGGCATCTGTGAAGCTGATGATTACCTGTCAGCCCTCACATTTTCACAGGAAACTCGGGCCCTTTTTCCCGGTGCCCTCCATCCTAATAGTTTCCCGTATTTTATGTTTCATCCAAAATAAAAAAACATTTTGTCAGATTCTGGCGGAGCAGCACAGCTTCCGGTCCACTTGGCAACACCGCCGTAGCTGCTCAAGTAAGACATTCAAAATAAAACAAGTATGCCAGTTAAATAACAAAGGCAACGATTGTGGAAGATCAGAATGTCCCTTATTTTTTCAGGTTTTCCCTTATTTTGTAGGAACATTTGTCTTTTTTTATACCTTATAACATATCTTCTTCTTTTCAATTGCCTCCATCTAACCGTGTCTTCTGCATCCTCTTCTCTCGCACCAACAACCTTCATGTGCTCTTTCACTACATCCATAAACCTCCTCTTTGGTCTTCCTCTAGGCCTCCTGCCTGGCAGTTCAAAACTCAGCATCCTTCTACCAATATATTCACTATCTCTCCTCTGGACATGTCCGAAACATCTCAGTCTGGCCTCTTTGACTTTATCTCCAAAACCTATAACATGTGCTGTGCCTCTGATGTGCTCGTTCCTGATCCTGTCCATCCTGGTCACACCCAAAGAGAACCTCAGTATCTTCATATCTGCTACCTCCAGCTCTCCCTACTGTCTTTTCCAGATTCTCCATTGCTCTGGACTGTTGACCCTAAGTACTTAAAATCCTCCACCTTCTTTATCTCTTTTCCCTGTAACCTCACTCTTCCATATATGATTAGAAAAACCTATTTTTCAGAAAACATTTTATTATTGTATTTTTTAAATTCATTTTTGTTTAAAAAATAGAGTTGGACAAAAGGCACTTATAAACACAAAAACATCTTAGCTTTGTGTTGTAGATGACAAAGCAAATTATTGTAATATCTAACAATAAATCTCATTAATAATGACTTTGATTTTTCAATATGAAATGAATAATGCAGCAGTGACTTGAATGACGTCAGCCCCGCTGATGCTAATTCAGCATCAAAGCGACGCGTCGTTCTTTTTCCCACACGAGACAAATGCATCTTTATCATGGCACCTTTGTGCCTCAAAATCAATTCCACGCTTGCGCATTTCACGGCCAATTTCACCACCATCCGTGTAAAGGAAGAGGCCGTCATCGATTCTTCACGAGCGGCTATGTTTGCTTTTTTTGCCGTGAAATCGCCTTTTGGTGTGACGGTCGTTAAGTTTTGTTTTACTCTTGATGTCGTCAACTTGTGTGGTTCTTAAAGATACCGGTCATGTTTTTCTTGCTAGCATTGTTTTTAGCATCATTCTGGTCTGCAATGCTGTCGTCTGCAGGACTGGGGTAGAATAGCACCCATGTGCTTCTGCGTCGATGTAGGCAATGCCGGCTCGCTCCCCCCCCTCCAAACCCTCCCGCTTGGCAACGCCCCGCAAGGGCTGTGATCGGTCGGCTTTTAGTTCAAAATATACGTTGACCGCTTTTGTCGCCTTTAAAGGGATAGTTCGGATTTTTTACATGAAGCTGTATGACAACCCCATCACCAGTGTGGTGCACTGACAGTGACTAACCCCTAACTTTGTCCCGTGGGACAAAGTTTTTCTGGTTGGGTTTTGGTGATGGGGAAAGTAGTTCTGGTTTGTTTCTAGGGACATTTGAGTAAGGAGTTTGGCTTCTCAAAACAATATGTGTCCAAAAGACTAATACATTTGCATCCCAAAAATGCCTGAAGAAACCTTCCTGAGCGGTTGTGAAGTCTGATTTTTTTGAGGAGGCATTTTTGTGATGTAGTTGTATTCCTCTGTTGGACCCAAATTGTGCTGGGAGGCAAAACTCACTAAACTGGTGATGGGGATGTCATACAACTTCATGTCAAGAAATCTGGACTATTCCTTTTAATTTTGAGAACCAAAAAGTATTTATTTTGAAAAATAGTGTTGTAGTGTTCCTAACTTCATCATTATTGCTAAGTAGCATGAAAGGACAACAGAGACACAGCATTAAAATGTACACACAGTGACTTCCTGTTCAGTGCAAAATAAAAACAGGGTAGTATTAACCTGATTTGGGCATGTACACTATAAAAGCTTTCCACAATTAGCTTTAAAATATCATATCACGAGAATCAAAATAAAAAGTATGTGTGTACAAGTTGCAGATCTTTCAGTTCAGCTCATTAAAAATGGCAGCAAAACCAAAAGTTTTGTTGTTTATTTCCGCCTCCAATCACTCACTCCGTTGTTGGAAAACACCACCCCTGGAGCTTAGAGCGGAGAATTGCAGCCTCGATGCGGAACTTCGAAAGTCGAGACGTAGTGAACTAACCTTTAATCGCGCTGCGCGATGTTAGCACTTTTAGCTGTCGTCTTGTAGATGATCGGAATGAACTTTCATACTTGATGTTTTCTGGTGTGGTCAGAATCATTTGATTGGCTGGTTGGGACCTGGCTCTCTTCTCTTATTGCCCGCAAGAATGTAAGCAAGAAGAGTTTACCGCCATGTTGAGAACTTGGACCCGGTGCTGCCTTCAGTTGTCAACGTTGGACGTTACGGTGAAAAACTTGGACCAATTTCCAAGTCTTTGTTCTAAATGCTTGTGTCTGCGGGTGTCCTTCTGTGAAGAACTTTGATATGACCGCGATCCACCACAACCAATCGCAGCGTCTTAGCCATGGAAGTGTCAAAGAGGAAGGTGATGAAGATGGAGGCCCGGCACCACCATGAAATGAGTCTCACTCGGCCGCTAAAGAAAACAATTCCTGCCGGCGTGTCGAGCAGCCTTCAGTGGGCCGAGCGAGTGTGACGCCTCTTTAATTGCCTTCGGTCGCCCGCCGACGTCTGGAAGGCGCCACGCGGCTTAGCCCGGGAGCCGGGCAGAGGGCCCGATAGGTGTTTTTATCGACCGAGTTAACAGTTAATGAATTCCCAAAGTGAAATCTGTCACTTGAGAAATAAAATAAAAAAAAAGAAGGGGGGAGGGAAATTAAGGGGCGATGGAGGGGGTGGAGGGCAAGGAGAAAGAAAGGCGACACCGTTTTAAAAAGCGCTATCTTTCCGCCATCCCCGTTCTCAATGGAATAAAGCCAACTCCGACGCTTTCTTCTCCTCTTTTCTTCCCGCGCTCTTTCTCTCCTCCCCGCTATCTCTCGCTCCGCCCCCCCGTGTGAGAAAATTCTCATGAATGATTTATATGTGTCCTGTTATCTGCAGCCCTTTCTATAGACCCCCACGCATTCACCGGGACATTTGTGGCGTAATTGTTAATTTTACTGCCATAATGGCTTCAGATGGCAGCGCCGATTAGACATTTATTACACAATTAAATCAAACATACTCCAGAATCACAAAGGCCTGCCGTAATTATTTCAGGCCATTAATAAAACGGGCATTAAATTATATTGGACACAAAAGAGAAGTGAAATAGATTTCCATTAGAGCAATAGAAGCAGAGACGGGGTAATAGATCCTGCCTCAGTTCACTCTCAAATTAATTGTTGCTCAGCCTATTTCCACACACACACACACACACACGCATGCACACACACACACACACACACACATAGTATAGTTGGTGGCCCCCAGTGTGTGTGTTCTATATATACACTTTAGTTTGACGTCCAGCAATAGAGACTTTTCATCTCAGTCCACCCTCCACATCTCTGACTTGGGCTTCATTTTCAACTCCTTTTAACTTTGCAATAAACAGCAATGAAAGATTTTCACACATCAAAAAGCCCGGCGGCACAATGATAGCGGCCAGTGCTTTTTTTTCACACTAATAAATAAGAAAACACAATTTTTCATCAGATACAGCCTATAGTCAGCATATCAGCTTTCATGGTCTTGCAAATTGGCGGATCTCGGGTAAAAATGTAAATATTTTCTTTTTTTTTCTCAGCAAATGGGGCGATTTTATTCCCCAAAAAACACACCCGAGTTGGTAAAAATGTATAAATAAGTGATTAAATATGTACAGCATACAATATCACTTATTTATATATTTTTGACCTTACGCTTCACTGGCAATGGTTATTTTCCAAGCGTTGCAATTTCACATTTTGTTCAGCAGTCCTTCTTGTTTATGCTGTTCACGTTGAACAATCCAGCCCCAAAACTTGCAGCGAGATGAACAGTTAGTGTAGGGTAATATATGATGAATTAATATACAGGGTGTGGGGTGACAAAAGTAGGGTTACAGTCAACACTTAATAGACATTTATTTACATACATTATATTTATATATTGAATATTTTACATTAAATAGTTAAGGTTTAACTGTAACCCTACCTTTGGCTTACCCTGTATGTCAATATAACGCTGGAGCCTATGCCAGCTGACCTCAGGCGAGAGGCGGGGTATCCCTCTCGGGAGGTGTACTCGGACTGGTCGCCAGCCAATCACAGGGCATATATAGACAACCAACAATACACATGTACATTCATACTATGGAGAATTTAAAGTCTTCAACTACCCAGTGGTTCCCAAACTTTTTTTGCAGCCCCCCCGCCCTCCCTCCCTTTGGAGATAAAATGATTTTCTGTGTCCCCCTCCAAAAAATACGATAATAATGAAACATGTTTGTGATAGCCCCGCGCCCCCCTGTCATAACGCCGAGCCCCCCCTAGGGGGCGCGCCCCCCCTCCCCAGTTTGACAAGCACTAAATTAACCTAACATGCATGCTTTTGGAATGTGGAAGAAGCCGGAGTACCCGGAGAAAACCCAATTCCAAGCGGAATGTGCTTCTGCATTAGCGAAGATTGGATTTGATCTTAATATATTATATATAATTATCGCTTCACAAATGAACCTAGACGACCTTACTCCCACCAGGGTCACCTTCAGAGGTCAAACCGGACGTACTAATAAATCATGAAGATTGCAACAAAAGGGAGGAGAATTGTGCTTAATTATGAGATAACCGCCGCTTATGCGATCATCAAAGTGAGAGCGTACGCTTGGTCACAAATGTTGACTAACGAGTGAGTTTGCGTATGGTGGTGCTGGAGTCACGTCTCATTCGGTTCTGTTCTTCTGCTCTTTAAAATCCTTTTGATGATCCTTTCATGAGTCCACTAACACCAGTCAGGTTATGGGTACACTGAGGTTTATCTCGTGGAATGTGCACGCAGCTGGTTTCACGGTCAAGAGACTAAACATTTTTAATCACCTGCAGGATTTAAAGGCAGACATTGTCTTACTACAAGAAACACATCTAACAAACACATCTATAGATGCACTT
>QODF01000078.1:2480787-2580103 GCA_024372805.1 Oostethus manadensis | reverse complement strand
CCTTCAAAGCTCTCAGAGAGGCGCCAAGAATGTGCTCATTACTGCCACCTTCTGTTTTGGAGTTGCAAACGAAAGTGATTTGCAATCTGAATTTATTAGAATTATGTTGTGTTAGCATAAATTATTCTAGTAAATTCAAAATTGTTGCATATTATGCTGAAAATACATGTTTTAAAAATGTTCAGGAACAAAACATGATTTTATATATTAAAAGCTACATGTCAGACTTAGGTTGATGTAACAGACACCCAGTTTGGTTTTTTTGAGTGTATACGTGTACGAATATGTGTATATGTATGTATGTATATATACATATATATATGGGTTTGGGTGTATAAATATGTATATATATATGTATGTGTGTATATATATATTAGTATTATCATTATTAATTTTTTTTTCTTTCCCCTGCGTTTTTGCTCATTTTGCTCTGTGACTGTTCTGGTTTTTGCTGAAATTGTGATTATCACGGTTGTTTATAATATGGTTGAAATATGTTTGTGAGGTTCTTCTGCACCCTTTCTTATATCCCCCACCCCACCCCCCACTCGTCCCTTTTCAGGTCAGGTCCGGCATCAAAATGTGGCGCAACAAAATTCATAATAAACGCAGTCAAATGCCAAGGGAGACTCATTTGGATTATGAAATCTCCCTTGGCAAAGAAATTTTGCTCAGCATTTAAAGGTAGCTTGACTCATTCAGCTGTTATGATGCTGGACAAGACAAAAAAAATAAAATTAAAATAAAAAATCATTTTTGATGCCGATCCTTCTTTAGGAAGATGAAAAAGTACAGTTATGCAGCATAGAATCATAGTTTCTCTTCCACTGGTTCTTGGTGTGGACTTCATTGGAGGTGGGCCATGGGGTTCTCATCAGATCTTGGAAGCTTCTTTTGTTCAGGGTGTGGTTCTGTTGTGCTGTCCTGATAGGGTCAGAGAAAAAGGAAATTGAGAGATCTTTACTGTAGTGGAATTTATGGAGACACATGATATGAGGACGATAGAAATTCATGATGGTACTGGTCCAAATGCTCCCTCAGTGAAAGATAGGGAGATGTCACATGAGTAGGAGACCTGGGAATAAAGTCCTGGAGATTCATTATGGACTGGAAGATTCATGGGAAGTCTTCCAGGACTCTTGATGTTCTCATTGTGAAGCCTTCTCTGCCTTCTCTACTCGCCCACCCTTCATACCCTTATAGCAGTGCCTTGATGTATAACTTCGTACAAGGCCTGGCTGTGGACTCACCACTTTACCATCTTTGGTGGTAAATCATCAAGGAAACATCACTAGATTGTTATTACCTCTCTAGTGGTAACACCAGAGATACATGGCACAAGGACTGTAGTATCTAGGAATGGTACTGGTCCAAATGCTCCACCTTGTCCTTGTGATCCCTTATGGATTGGACGCTTCATAGTACGTCCTCCATGAGTCTTTATTTTCTGGTTGTGAAGCCTGCTCTCAGGATCCCTCCTCCACTCCCCTACCTTTTCTTCCCTTAGTTTAGTGCCTGATGTATTACTCCTTAAAAGGCCTGGCGCCCAGATGAGAAAACATCACCAGAGTGTTATTAAGTCCATAGTGGTAACACCAGAGATGCATGCCATGAGGACTGTGGTATGCAGGAATGGTACTGATCCAAAAGCTCCACCTAAGGCAGGGGTGTCGAACTCCTGCCACGGAGGGCCCGAGACACTGCAGGTTCTCTTTTCAGCCGGTCACTACAGCAGGTGTTTTTAATGTTCAACACCTCCTTCAGTTTGAGGGAAGGAGCTCATCGATCAAATCACCTGCTGGAGGAACTGGTCCAGGGCAAGAGTTTGACCTAGCAGATGGGGAGATATTAGATCCTCCTTAAGGAGCGGATGCCTCATAGAATGTCCTCCATGAGTCTCGGTGTTCTGGTTGTGAAGCCTGCCGTCAGGATTCCTCCTCAACCTTTCTGTCCTTTAATGCAGCGCCTTGATGTATAATTCCAGCATACAAACCACAATGTCTTGAATTGGGGGGGCTGAAGGCCAACCTCTGATTGATTGGAGGTCTGTGCCGAGAGTTCCCCATCAAGGAGTTCCTTCACCTTGAGCAGCTTTCCATTGCCTCAGTTTTGTAGAAGGACGAGGAGTCGTCTCAAACATGTCCCCCACCCCACCTCTTTTCACAGTACCTCCAAGCACAAGTCAAAGACGCGCTGAGATGAATCAGCGAGACGCCTCAGAGGAACTTGCTTCATTTCCATATCAAGTGATTTATTTAAATCTATTCAAAGCCCAATTCTAGAACTCTCTTGTTTTCTGTGCGGGTGTGTGTTGCCATAGTAACAGACCACCTCCTTAAAAGTGTTGACTCACAGGTGGCCCAGATGTATGAGTAGAACAAAAATTCCTAATGTGACGTTTGCTTCAAAGCCTGGTGCGTTTTAATTGAATTAATGTTAGCGGTGTTGTGGCATCGGCCTGTGCAGTATACATGACATGGCTTCTTATCTGATCCGTCCCGGTTTCACGTGGCGGGCTGAGGGAAGGCCGAGCGCCTTAAATGAGTTTCCGGCTCTTAATGAAGGTCAGCGCAGTGTCACATCTTTGCTTTTGTGATAATTTATCCATATCTGCCCTTATCTTCGCTTGGCCCCTTTAATCCTAATTGTATGGTATAATTGTGTGATGTGGACCTGCTGCTCTTTGAGCCGCACGGACCTGCTCTTTTGTTCTCACTGCCGCCTCGGAACCTTCCCCTGATCCCTCACATCCCTAAGAACCAGGCAGCGTTTTGAAGAAGAGATATTATATGTTATAAACTAGAATATGAATGCATTTTTGGCATTGTGGCGATAAGGGATGTGCATAATAATAGATCATTACCAATGTAATATTGTTTATCAATGAATATTTTGGAAATTGGATTGCAGTGCTACTCTGCAACCAGCAGGGGCGCTGTGAATTCAATGTTAACAAGTTGAATGAGTCAAGCAATGGGTTTTGTCCCCCCCCCCCCTTTGTAGAAACTTTCCGTGTTAAATTAAATTAATGCAAATTTTTTTTTTAAAAACATACATGTCAGTGTATTTTCAATGAATTTTTTAAACGTATTATTTAATGTTAACAACCAATTAATTTATTTTTGGAGCCATACAGTACACTAGCTTGTATCCAAAGATAGTGTAATCATGTGTGGCAATTGTGCTGAAAAAAACAATAATATATATAAATAAAAATCCTTGGCATTTTTGGAGGGTTGGGGGTGTATTTTTTTCACATTCTATTTTAACACAATTCTTAAATTATGAATAATACTTCTTGTGAAATTGTGAATGAATTCAATTTTAAAATTTAATATATTTACAAATATATATTTTTTTTATTTAATCTTTTTTTGGAGTGTTCTTTGATGTTTTTTTGCGTTGGGGAGACGAGAACATTTTTTCGCTTGTTCCCTTCAGTGACTTATTTTAAGTGGGGATGAAAAGAATTAATGATGTGTGAGAATTACAATACAAGTGAGCCCACTCTGAGTGTGTGTGCAAGTGTGTGTGTGCTTCTCAGTGATTGTGTCAGTAAAATGTAATAGTGTTGATGTCAAAGTTGAACAGCACTTCATTCCTTTGTGGGATTATTCAAGGGAACCTGGCTAATTGCTGGTGTGGTAACGGCATGTATATGAACTGCATAGAAGTCAGATCTGCGGGGGCTTTTAGTTTATCCTTCATCAGCCCATGGACTCGGTGTGTACGCTACGACGACACATTTCAAGCGAGGCGGCGTTTGAGTGTTGCGGCGTATTATTTACAAATGTCACAATGTGAAGGGGGTCGGGGGGCTTCTTCTGGGAGAAAAAAAAAGATTTGCTTCTGACTGAGGGAGCGTCTCAAAGAAGGATGCAAACACATGAAAAGGCGTTGAAATGTCAGCTGAGCTTGAGAGGTTTTTTTTCCAGGATAGGAAGGGTGCAGGGGAAGAGGGGGCGGGGGTCTTCAAGCAAACCTCTTAAGCTGCATTGGGCTTCAGCACCACGGACAGCTCCGGTGTTACGCATCATGCCGGTGTGACGCTTTGATGCATCAAAAATGGCGCACATTTTAGCATCAATAAAAGCATAATTACTATTTTAAAATTTAAAATGCACAAATTCTACAATTTAAAATAAAAATGAAGACATGTTTTTGCAAATCACCTTAAAACATCGATAACTGCATGCATCATAAAAATAACATAAAGCTAATGGTAAAAAAAAAAAAGTGCATTTTACATTTACATAGGGAAAGTGTCAATAATGACATTTTTAAAACAAAATAAGTGTAGAAAAATATGATAGAATTAAAAATTCCACATTTAATCTGTAAATGTATTAAGTACCTTCACCAGGTGTGCCTCTCTTATAGCCATTTGTGTTCCAGTAGCGGGCATTATAATAACAACGTGCAACTCTTACCGAACTCTTTCATCACCCCGAACCGCACAACACAAACATGCAAGCAACGCGGAAGGAAACACGTTCTGTTACCTCTCTAGTTCCTGGCCAGGAAGAAGTCCCGTCCTCGGATATTTTTTAATCCCCCCCCCCCCCTGTCTCCCTCCCGGCCACCCCTACCACACACACACACACAAACCCACCCCCAGCATTTATGAAGGTTATTTCTGCAAGGAAATCTTGCAACCACAAAAGAAGCCCGCACGTTGACGCATGCGTGCTGCCACAGAGTGAGCAAGAGGAAGAAGAGAATACTGAAATATTAAAATTAAGTATTCATTATTTTTTAAATAAAGTATTTCTCCTGCACTGATTGTTGTTTGTGTGCATACAATTAATATGTAGCGTCTTATTCTAAGCCGACCGGTGATTGTGTTTGCAATCACACGCAAAAGTGCTTCAGTAATCACAGCTGAGGGGATCATAACACACAGAGAGACAGAGAGAGACAGAGACAGAGAGAGACAGAGAGAGACAGAGAGAGGAGAGACAGAGACAGAGAGAGAGAGACAGAGAGAGAGGCCCCAAGGCCTTTTGAAGAGGCACACCATCATATTTGCTTTATCATAAGCGCACGTGACAGCATAGAAATGAAAGACTATTAATAATCATAATAATGATGAAAAGGATTCAATAATAGGAGTGCATTAAAAAAACAATTATATATATATATAAAATATACGTTTTTTATTATTGTTTTTATTTTTCATTCATTTAATTTGTGTAAATTTGCCTTTAAAAAAAAGGCGCCCCCAGGCCGCAATTTGGACACGCGGGTATTACGGTAATGGTAATAAAGTGAGCTGGGAATGAGTTTAATGGAATCAAATGCAAAATCTCTCTCTCTGCCCCACACACACACACACACACACGCACACACACACGCACACACCTATATGATGCAGCGCGGTGGGCGAAGGTGCTGATTGGCCGCTCAGGTTGCGCCGGTGCCGTTTGGGCCCCGCCCCCTTCCATTATGTCACGTTGCGTGCAAGAAAGCGAAGCATCCCAGCCTTTGAACTTGGCCGATTTTGGCTTCTTCTTCTCTCTTCCTGCTCGCACTTCCAAGCCGCCAGGTGCTCCACCGGAGAGAGAGTGCGAGGAGCGTGTGCGTGCGAGCGGAGAGACTTTCGCGCCTTTCTGTGGATTTTGTCCCTCCGCCGCCAATTCGCTTCTTGTTGGACTTTACGTCTCCAAACTTTGGATTCTGTGTTGTTGTTTTTTTTTTGTGAAAGTTCTTATTTCGGGCTGCACCCCCCACCCCCCCAGACGTGGCATGCCTGCGATCTCGCACCTGGACAGGTGAACTTTCGTTTCCCCCCCCCTNCCCCCCCCCTTTCCCCGCCGCTAACCAGATAAAAACGTCCCTCCCCCCCTCCCCTCCCGCCCCGACCCCCAAGAAGATGTCCAAACCGGCGGACCACATCAAGAGACCCATGAACGCCTTCATGGTCTGGTCCCGCGGCCAGAGGCGGAAGATGGCCCAGGAGAACCCCAAGATGCACAACTCGGAGATCAGCAAGCGTCTGGGCGCCGAGTGGAAGCTGTTGTCCGAGTCCGAGAAGAGACCTTACATCGACGAGGCCAAGCGGCTCCGGGCTCAGCACATGAAGGAGCACCCGGACTACAAGTACCGGCCCCGGCGCAAGCCCAAGAACCTGCTGAAGAAGGACAGGTACGTCTTCCCGCTGCCTTACCTGGGCGACACGGAGCACCTGAAGGGTCTCCCGGTGTCCGCCGCCGCCGACTCCCTGCTGGGCGCCTCGGAGAAGGCGCGCGCCTTCCTGCCTCCCTCCTCGGCCCCGTACTCCTTCCTGGACCCGACCCAGTTCAGCTCCAGCGCCATCCAGAAGATGAGCGAGATGCCGCACACGCTGGGCACCGGCTCTTTGCCCTACGCCTCCTCGCTGGGCTACCAGAACGGCGCGTTCGGGGCGCTGGGCTGCCCCACGCAGCACACCCACACCCACCCGTCCCCCACGAACCCGGGCTACGTGGTGCCGTGTAACTGCACCGCCTGGTCCGCGTCCAGTTTACAGCCCCCCGTGGCCTACATACTCTTTCCAGGTATGACCAAGACTGGGATTGACCCCTACTCGTCCGCGCACGCCGCTGCCATGTAACACGCACCCTCTTTGCAACATGCATGTACATAGGACGTGGACGCGCACGAACAGTATTAGCAGGTCAAGCGCTTGGACTCTAAAAAACATAACAAGTTCCGGAGCGGGACTTGGAGGAAATGTAAATGTTTATACGGCAGCCGCGAGAAAAGGAGGCCTTTAACTTTATTTATTGTGTACATTTCGATGCTAATATTGATCATTTGTGTTGATTATTGATAAGATATTCCTCCTTTGTGGTTTTTCACTCCACCTTTTGGCACCTGCACTCCCATCCCGGCTAAACCCGGAGCGTTAGGCTGGATTATATAGGAATTCTATTGTTTATATCCATCCCTAAACGGGCGCTCTCCTCCAAACAACAACATGGAAAAATGCCTTTTTTTGGAGCCTGTGATTGAGTGCTAAGAATACTTGCACGAATTAAAATTTGATGATTTTTGCCGCCCCCCTCCCCCCCGACAATTCAAGGAGTTAATGTGTATTTTCTATTTTAAGATTTAAACGCTGTCATGTAATCTAGAAGGTTTGAAACCTCCTCAGCCCCTTTTTGTCCACTTTGGGGAACAGAGCGAATCCAATAAAGACAATCTGTCTTCACCTACTTGGTGCTTATTGGGGGAATCCTTATACATTATTCAAATCATTGGTTATGAGGGAAAATATATATTTTTAATATATATATATATGTATGGGGTCATGACCCACGTATTTACGCCTTTAAAATAATGGGTTGTGTTGGGTGGGGAAAAGGGAAATAATTTAAAAATGACCAATTTTAAAAGTGAAATTGTGAAAAACGACTTAAGAAGCTAAATAAAAGGAAAAATTATTGCAAAGTAATTCCAGGCAGGGGGAATACCTCCCATTGATTTGGCATATTTCTTACCAAAATTGTTCAAATACTTGGTTTAAATGCGTGGGTTGTGTGAACACCTAAAAATGATGGTCTCAAAGAAGTATTTTGCAAGCGTTAGAATCATTTAACATCAAAAAAGTGTGTTTTACACCCAGAAATATTGGCTTTAAATACACGCCGGTGTTTGAAACGGGACCAAACAAGCGCAAAGGTTAGAGTTAGAAATGATGATCGATTGTCTACAGCCCCAAAACCCCGTGGCGCTGCAGGAGGGTGCGCGTGCACGTTCGGGGGTTCGGTTTTGGGTGTTAGTTTTGGAGCGGAGGATTGTGTGAGTTTCATCCCCAGCCCGGGAGAGGCAAGTGGGGGGGGGTAAAAAAAACAAAACACGGATGCGTCCCTGGAGGGACCCCGCCTGTCAGACCCGTTTGACGGCTTCATGGATGGAAGTGGGGGGGGGGGCTCTACTTGGATCTGCCACGTGGACTCGTCGTGGAGACCCCACCACAAAAAAAACAACAAAAAGATTTTTCTTTGTACATCCTGCGACTTGTCTGCACGTTTGATGACTCAGCCAAAAACCTCACCTTAAAAAAAGACTTGTCCCAACGCCTCTCCATCCGCGTGGGTGTGCGCGCGCGCGCGCGCAGCTTTCCCCGCCTCTCAACTGGGAGTGCATTTCTAATTAAGAATTTAATTTTCCACGTGCAAATTGTTGACTTTATCTGTCAGGAACACGCGGTGCCGTCCGGCCCTGGAGGGGGTGGAATTTGGGCAAAGACGTGTGTGCGCGCGCGCAGGTGTGCGACAGTGTCGCGGTTATCTGCAGCTTGTAAATGAAGATACTTGATGTTCCCTTGCACAAAAGCACCTCGATTCAATTCTCCAATAATAACACCTTTTTCTCGTTTATTACAATTATGAGTCCATGCGTGGGCATGTGACGAGAGAGTAAAGGATGAGAAAAGGAGAGTTTTTCATTCCTAAAAAAGTCTTTTTTTACCACCCCCTCCCAACGCAGCACACTCACAGCGTGTCTTCTTGTCTGCTTTGCCGCAACACTGACGGGGATTGTTTTTTTAAAATTTATATTTCATTTACTAGTCGTGTATATGCTTCATTTTCGACTAATAAAAAATCAAAAGCACTCCGAGTTCAAAAGCGTGACAAACCAAAAGCCCACATGCCATTTGTAAGGTGTGCTGATTTTCTTTGCCAATTAAAGCATGTAAACAATGACCTTAATGATTTTTCATTAAGTGGGTCATTTTGCGTCCTGTTTCCAAAGGACGCCCAACGTGATCTCATTCCAGCTTATGAAATATTGTCTCCAAAAGGATAAAAACACCCCCACCCTCTGTATCTGAAATTGAATCTGGGATAGCATTTTGACGGCAGCTAAAAAAAAAAAGTATAAAAAAAGCGTATAGTTTTTAGAGGGTGGGGGGTTCCTGGATGCTCATTTATTTGAAGGCAAAGAAATGATAAAAATAAAGAAGAAAAAGCTTAGAGAAGAGAAGGAATCACTTTGCACGCTTGTTTAATGTGCGGCGCCAGGCAGGATGTGATTTACAGTGCAGGGGATATTTTGCTTATATCATATTATCACGCGTGCAATCACATTTTTTCTATTGATATTTGCTTCTAAATATTTATTCTTTAATGATATCCTTTAGAGCATATTTATGCCGGCTTTGTTTTGAATTCTTTCAAATATGTCAACACACACACGTGCTAGTTTTCATTTTTTATATATAATATATATATGTGCAGTATTTATATCCACATTGTGTTGAAAAACAACACTCTTTATAGTGTTGCTTATTGTATTACAGGTTTAAAACATTTATTTTTAGAACACACACACACCCTTTTGTGTATTTAGAAGCTCTTTTCATTGTCATATCCCTACACTAAAAATATATATAGCTCAGAAAATAAGCCCAATTTATGATTTCTTTTCAATATCATTATTTGTTACTGTGATAACACACATTTTGAACATATAACTATCTTGGCTTCGTGCACATTTGCGTCATCTTTATCATAACAGCAGTCAGACGCCATCATGCTTCCCTGCATGCATGCATACTCTACATACTAGTGTGTGTGTGGGTGTGTGTGAGAACGTGAGTCACTGGGCTGCACCTCCCATCAAGTCTTGGCCCATGGAAACATTTTAACGCTGATGCTAATAATGACTTCCTGTAAGACGCAAGAGACGTGATGCGTTCTGGACTTATTTGTCCGGAGCGAGACGAGTGCGATGATACTCGTCTGAACAAGGAATTCAGTTTTGGCTCATCGCAACGTCCAGTCCTGGCTGTTGGGTAGAAAATAAAAAAATAAATAAAAACGAACAATGTCAACTCCAAAGTCTCTTATTATGTTTGGTCTGGGTATTAACGCAGAGACTAGCTTCTTCTTATACTTGCATGGCGGTTAAAATGTCCTCAAATGTTTTGCCACCCGTCGTCAAAGGCTAATTCATATTTACTTCCTCACTGATATGAACGGATGTGTTTTAGATTGATTTTAGTTTTATCTTATGCAGTGGCTAACTTCTCTTTACACTTGCGTGAAAGTCAGAAGTGCTAACAAGTGGCATTCATGATGTCGACCGGCCTGCGCTTCCTTAAGTGATATGCAGGCGTCCTGGCCCCCGCCCCCACTCCTTCCTTAAACGCTACACCTACATCGCCCATTCTCAAAATTTGAGTGTATTTTATTTTACTTTTGAGTTTTTTTCTACAGTGATTAACTTCTTTTTACACTTGTATGACAATTAGGATAATTTAAAAGGATGATGCATTCCAGTCTCCCTCACCCACTTTTTTAAACGCTGCGTCTGTGTCACCCATCATCAAAATTGTACTATTTTATTTTAGTTTGTAATCTCCTTTTTAAACTTGCATAAGAATTCGTATAATTAAAAAGCATTCCAGCCAGCACCACCCCTCCACAGACACACTTCCTTTAAACGCTATGCCTGTGTCACCCATCATCAAAGTCGCAGTCTATTTTATCATAGTTTTGAGTCTTTTCCTACAGTGGTTATCTTCTTTTTACACTTTTCTGCCATTCATCAAAAGCTTGCAGCCAGCCGGCCTCAACGACCACTTCCTTAAACGCTACACCTTGGTCAACATTATCCAGTTCATTTTCATAAATTGTGCGATAAATTAATTTATTATCGCCTAGTGCTCACAAGACAAGTTTTTGTCAAAAAAAAAAATCTCATCACGGTTTAATCCCACAATAATTTTTCACTCCCCTTGCTACCTGTCATCAAAAGGTGAGTCCTTTTATTTATTTTTGTTGTTGTTCTATACACAGCTTACTTGTGTGACAGTTAAGAATACTTACTTTTTTAGATGCTACATATCTCTTACCCTTAATTAAAGGGCAAGTCCTTTTACTTATTTTTTTTTTAGTTGTCTTACACAGCTGTTAACTACTTTTTACACTTTGATAGTTAAGAATAGGTGCTTTATAGACACTACAACTTTGTTACCTTTCAAGGGCGAGTCCTTTAACTTATTTAAAAACTTTTTCATTATGTTATACAGGGGCTAACTCACTTGTACACTTTGATAGTTAAGAATATACACTTTTTTTAGACACTACAATTTGTCACTCTTCATTAAAGGTGAGTCCTTTTAGTTATTTTAGTTTTTTAGTTGTCTTACACGGTGGCTAACTTCTTTTACACTTTTATAGTTGAGAATGTGCACTTTTTAGACACTACAAAGTTGATACCCTTCAGCAAAGGGTGAGTTCTTTTACTTATTTTGGTTTTATCTAGTGTTATTCAGTGGCAAACTGATTTTTACACTTTGACATTTTATGACAATCAGTTCCTTAGACAATGCACATCTGGTACCCTTTAACAAAGAGTGAGTCATTTTACTTGTTTGACTTTTATTTAGTTGCCTTATACAGCAGCTAACTTCTTTTTACACTTAGACATATAGGAATAATCTGTTTCTTAGACACCACAACTGTTACCTTTCATCAAAGGGTGAGTCATTTTACTACTCTTAGTTTAATTAGTTGACTTGTACAGCGGCAAACTACCTTTTACACTTTGATAGTTAAGAATATGCACTTTTTTAGACACTAAAAATCTGTTATATTTCAGCAAAGGGTGAGTCTTTTTTACTTCATTCATTCATTCATTTTCTATACCGCTTATCCTCATTAGGGTCACGGGGATGCTGGAGCCTATCCCAGCAGACTTTGGACGAGAGGCGGGGTACACCCTGGACTGGTCGCCAGTCAATCGCAGGGCACATATAGACAAACAAACATTCACACTCACATTCATACTATTATTTTGGTTTTATTTAGTCCATTTTAACATTTAATAATAGCTGAAAATACACACTGTCTTAAACGCTACACTTTTTTTTAAAGACTACAAATGTGTTACCCTTCAGCAAAAGGTAAGTTACTTATTTTAGTTTTATTTAGTTGTGTTATACAGCGGTTAACATCTTTTTACACTTTGATAGTTAAGAATACACACTTTATTAAACACTAGAAATCTGTTACCCTTCAACAAAAGGTGAGTCATTTGACTTATTTTAGTTGTGTTATACAGCAGTGAACTTCTTTTTACACTTTGACATATACAATACTCATTTTTTGAGACACTACAAAACCGTTACCCTTTAGCAAAGGGTGAGTCATTTTACTAAATTTGGTTTGGTCAAATTTGGTCAACATCTGTATATGTTTAACATTTTGATAGTTAAGAATACACACTACAATTGTATTACCCTTCATCAGAGGGCGAGTCATTTTGCTTATTTTAGTTTGATTGAGTCGTCTTATACGGCAGTGAAGTGTTTTTTTTTTTTTTTCACTTGACAGTGATAAAATGTGACTTAAAACATTTTGTGTACATGGAATAAAGCATTTACAATGGCCACAGTTTTTTCCTGTTGAGGGAAAAACTGTTTCCAAATCAGAAACATCTGTTTATGGCTGCTTGTCGTCATGGCAATCTTGTCATCAGGTGATGTTTTGGGAACAGGGCATGAGACATGCTTCAGGAGGAAAGCTATTAAACCTGGGCGTACACACACACACACACGCACGCACACGCATGCACACACACACACACGCACACACACAAACACACACACACAATGGTAGCTTCTCACGAATGGTCCAAATTAGATTAATGCTAGCAGGAAGATGGCGTAGCGCCGTGCTGTGGGTTGTAGAGGTGAAAGGTAAAGTCACTTATCGGGACGAGGATGAGAAGGGTCGCACCTCAGGGTCCTGGATGCTGCTTCCATCAGCAGCTCCTCAGCGGATTAGACTAATCAGGACGCGGTAGCAAGGGGATGCAAGGAGCGCTTTATCTGAAGAGACAACATGGCGTCCTGAAAAGAGCCTACAGAAACGTCTGCTAATGTTTGCTTGTCGACGTGACAATCTTCCACCGTTAAAAAGGTTCACTTTGATCTTCCCCGTATTGTTTTTTTTAATAGTTGGTTAATTTATGTATTTCCATCCTCTCCCTTACGCCCCCTCTTCATCCGAAACATGTTTGCGGCGCCGGCTGGCTCTCGCTGATGGAAGGTAGTCGACAAAGACCTTGAAAGGTATATTTATGAATATTTATCAGACAGATAGCAGCCATTTTCACACTCGCGCTAATCTCTTTCTTCAAGGGATGTGGCAGCCCCTCCGCTCACGCCACCTTTCAAATCCAACTTCTTTCATCCAACTTGTTTCACCAAATAATCCCCAAAACTATTGTGTGCCTGGAAAACGGGGGAAAAGTCTGAGAAAGTTGGGGCGGGAAGAGGAAAATGATTCCGTCACTAATCTCTGCGTTGGGCTACTTGATCCTTAACAGCATCAAAGTGTCCTAAGTGCGACCCGGGGGGCCTTTGCAGACCCTCTGCGAACACTAAAAATAAAACTGATTAAATATTATTGACACAAACATTCATAATTAAGCAAAGTATACTTATTCTTGGCCTAAAGTAAGCATGAACTCAAATCTAAACGCAAAGCAGAAGCAGCATTCTAATTGTGAATGTGGTACTGTATTCTACAATGGCCACCACGGGGCAGTAGTTGTTAGGTGAGGCAGGCACTAGACTCGTCACGAAGGCTCCCCGGGGAACACATCTTTTTCCTCTCAGCAAGCAGTCTTGTTTGTCACCAAAAACACAACGACAAAACTCACAGCCAATTGTGCTTTCTATTCTTCTATACAAGCAGGTTTCGCATATTGTGGCGCTACTGAGCCTGGTCACCACCTTTCGTACATTGTTGCCCGTGCAAAGACCCGTGATGCACTGAGAAAAGGTCCGGGTCGTGACCCAGTAGTGGGAATCCCTGCACTAGAGGAAAACTATTATTTGTTGTCATTAAACATCACTGGCATAGACAGAGGGAGTCACTTCCAAATCCGCCGTGTAGTTTTGATGTTTCCTCCCTCGGAGTGAAAAAGCCCCTCGGTGAAATAAACGCTAAATAAAGTCCAAGTTTTCGCAATAATGGCGCCGCCAAGCACCTGAGTGCTCGACAATCTGGAAGCTGCCTGATATCTTTGTCATCTTCTGCTCGGCGTAATTAGCCCTCATCATCAATGTGGCCGTGGTAATGTTCCGCTGCGCTAACTGGAGGAGGCCGATCAATACAACCAATCCAAAGATGAGAGGCAAATTATCTGCAAAGGGTCGCGCGTTGGAGGACGTTTCTTTAGTGCGCCACCCAAAGGCGTTCAACGCCTTGGCTGCACGGCGCCGTGACGGGTGCTGTTTTGTAAACCAGCAGGCCAAACAATACATTTTAGGAAAAACCCCATTTTAGGAAAAATCAATGTATTTAGAAGATCAGGCCAATCCGGTTTCCGTAATTCCAACACGGCAGGTGCGCTAAATGCGCCCCAAAGGAGGTTGCCGCTTGACTCCCGCCACCCAGATGAAGGAGAAAAGACGTCCGTGGGGTACCGTGGTGAAGTTACTTTCACTTTAGTCGTGGCGGTTGACTTCCCTCACTGTGCCCGGACTCCTCTGTCATGGTGCTGGGAGCTTGCATGGGAAGTGCCGCTCCAACCGCTAGTTGTTCTAAATGACAAATGGATGTATAAGCAGGTCGAATGGTTAGTCCTACCCTAGAAGTATTGGAATGGCGGCTGAATAATTCCACTTCAGGGTGGCTGTAATTCAGTTTGGTGTTTATTTGCATGTCAACACAGAGCACTCTTTCGACAAGACGTTCCACTTCCTCGTTTTCTTATTCTACACGGTTGACTCCAAACGCTTTCTCCAACCCTCTATAGGCCATACCCTAAATAGCAGCCTGGAACAACACAATATACCCGTCTCTGCAGTAATTTCCACATTCGTTTGTAGCAACTGTATCTTTTAATGAATTCATTTTAATTTCCATTAGGGACCTGACTGACAGAGGCTTGTTACAAAAAGAACTTGGTTGGTAATTGTGGCTTCCCTCTTTCACGAGTTTTCAGAAAATATAAATTAAAAATAAATCATTCAGTTTTAGTTAAATATGCGTAGTTTTATAGTGTTTTTTGCCCGGAATAAAGCATTTGCAAGAATAAAATGAAGTAAAATACAAATACAGGCATTCAGAAGACGCATTCAAAGCCACGGTGATATGTGCTATAGTATTCTACAATAGCTGTCGGTAATGTTAGGCTTTTCTTGCAGGTTGGAATGATTTCAGAACAGGCACAATAATGACTCATAAAAATCCAGAATAAAAGCACGGGTTGCTGAAACTCAACTCTGACATCGACATCGCTTCCAGTCTGCACCCCTCGCGCTGGAACCCATTTACAGCAACACACGAGTCTTATTTATGTTGTATTTACTCTTATTATGCCTACCATATTGGGTAATAGGAGTGTAAAGGTGACTATAGGGGTTTTATTTCGTGTCTAGAGGGCTCTAATAATGGTAAAAACTGCATTTAGTACATCGTACACAGTTTTTCTGTGCTCTAACTATAAAAATATCCCATGCACTCGGCACTGAATGATTGACACCTGTTTGGGTCAAGCCTCATTGAAAATCAACAGGGTTCTAGTGAATGTCTTGGATGGCGAATGTACGTATTTCAAGTTGCCTTATGCAAAAAAGCAGGGTGGCCTCAGCTCCTCGCCGTCGTGACCTCTTTTGTCTGTGTGGAAAATGTCACGGCGTAATTGATATTTCCCAGCGGGTGCATTATCTCCGTGCAATGTTTCGGCGCGTGTGATCGCGCTCCTCGCTGACCTTCTAGCATGCCGCGCTTTCTTTTGGCCGTTTTGGCTTTTCTCCCTGTCCTGAAGACTCTTTGACGGGCGGTTATTGTCCACAGTTTTAAACGTGTTGTTTGATCTGTCATGGTGTTGCCGCTCCTGCTGCTCCATCACTCTGTTTTGGAATTTCAGCTTATCTTTATCATCTGCAGGATGTGAAAGTTTCACATGAAAATGGCCTCAGGAGTGACGTAAAAAGGGACATGTAGATGTTGTCCCCCCCCCCGCCCTCCCCAGTGTTTCCTCGTTCATGCTAGATTTTCCCGCTTGAACCTTGTCACCATCGCATCCCCACAGGCCTTATCTCCGCGTCCTCAGCGGGGGACCCTCGCCTCCCGCCTTGCATTCCTTCCACAGCAGCAATTCCTCAGCTCAGGTCACCGCAAAGTCCCGATTCTTGGGCTTTAGCCAGCCGCCTTCGTAGCTAAGTCGCTAATGTCGTCAATAATCATCTTTTTAGATCAGCTCAGGTGCTGTCGGCGCATCAAAACCTGCTGAATGAACATGCTTGCATGTTTATTCAATAAATGACACTCTGACTTTCACTAACTCTCAAAGTAAACACAATTTAAACACGTGCTAGACACTTCATTAGCTACACTACTACGAGCACTAATATAATCAATTATGCAATTATCCTTATTTTATTTATTTAAGGGAAGAAACTTTGAAAGAATGACTGATTTCTCTGTAACAGGTATGGAGAAGGGGAAGGATTAAATCAACTCTGCTTCTTCCTACTCCTTTTCGGAAAGTATGCAAATGTGATCATGTGATGTTCCTCCATGTTGTTTATCAGTCATGTTATTTATTAGTCTTATTAGAGATAAGTCATAGCATACCATACAATTGCTATACCTCATCATTTATTAAGGAGTGTAAAGTGGAAATGCATCATAATGACCAGATTAAGTACAAAAAAACTGTTTATTTAAATAAAAAAAGTACATTTACTATAGTATACAGCAATAGCTTTCTTTTAAGAGAAAAATAAATATTAACGTGACTTTTATTAGCTTATTAGACTGAAGACAATCCATGGTTTTACAGGTTTACGTTCATTTGGAGTCCTTAAGTTACCAAATGTGGTCCCTTGTTGCCTAAAGGGCCACCAAACAGATTTTGAGCAACTGCAACTGTGACGATGCGGTTTTATTGTCCGATCGTACGGTTAAGTTTCATTTCCGCCCAGCTTGTCCCACTTCTGTCCATGCTGAGTTCTTTTGGAGAACGTGTGTGCACGCGACTGTTGTCGTTCCCTGACGGAATCTGTGACTTGGCTGCAATTTGCAATCCAAATGCAAAACTCAGCGCCTTCTTTTAGATGTGTCAGGTTCAAGCAACCTAAAACATTCAGAACAAGAAAGAAGACAACTTGTATGGTTTTTACTCGCGAGGAGAACGGACAGAAATGTACTCAGTTACATTCTCCAGCCGCTCCTATTTATTTTCTTGGGTGTTCCCTAGTTACATATACTGTATAACACATTGCAGCACTTATAGGACGGGGGTTTCATCCAAGCTGCAATGTGCCAACATAGTTCTTTAAGCTAACGGTGTGAAGGATAATGTGCTTATCGTTAGAACAGAACGTTTTAAGCGCTATCGAAAGTCAAACTGCCCCTGACCTTCTCTTCTACAACTGCATGACTTCACTGCTGAGCACACACACACATATATACAAACTACGACATCACAAGTTCTTAGAATAGGGAACCAATGTGTGTATAAAACAAATTCAAGAAATAGACCACTCCAGGGTGTACCCCGCCTCCCGCCCAAAAGTCAGCTGGGATAGGCTCCAGCATACCCGCGACCCTATTGAGGATAAGCGTATAGAAAATGAATGAATGAATGTGTGTATAGGAGCAATAAACATATATGTATGTTTTCCTAGCAAGATGTGGCTGAATGCACCCAGTTGCAACCTCTTTTTTTTCCACGGTACTGCGGCATGCTGAAAATCGCACATGCGACCTCCTGCGAACTTGAGTGAGAAATCAAACGAGTGGCAGTCCTGACGGCCTTGAAGTGGTGTGTCATTAGCATTCATTACAGTCCCATAAGCCCTGGTAATTACAGGCCTAAGTGCAGGGAGGAATGGCAGTTTACACTGCCGGTAATTTGATTTACATCTACGCTATTAACTTCTTTTGTGCGTGTTTATGTGCCGTGGCAGAACACTAGTGCCATTTGGCTGCAGGCTGCAGGAGGGGAGAAATAGAAGAAGAAGAAGCTTTTAAATTCTAAGATGGAGTTGCATTCGCTTTCAGCTCTCAGCGCTTTTGGTATTTTGTACCACTTCTTTTTTCACATGACAAGACAGTCGGGTTATCCTTGATATCAGGTACACCTGCAGACATTACTGCACAGCTATGATGTGGTTTTCTGTTATGCTCAGCGAGGTTTTTTGATATGGGACACATGGGCCGCATTCTCGATGGGGCGTCGCATTTTGCGCATTTGCTTTTCAGGTTGGAGCGGCACCCTGTACAGGTTAGACATGGGCACTACCTATGCTGTACTCCTCACATGAAGTGTGTAAAACAAACCAGTGATGGAAAAGAGGTGATGAAGCGACCCCCCGCCCACACACACACACACTAATAGTTTTTAATTTTAGAGCAATTTTAAGCCATAAAAGCCGCCACAAGGTGGTTAAGGTGCATTTGATAAGAGCTCGGTATAGATCATTTGCATGATGTAATAATGCACTCGACAGCAGGGAGGAAGTGGTAGAGCGTGGAGCAGAGTAGCGTGCAGAAAGTTAAACATGGTAGGGAAATCCCTCATTTATGGCGCTTAATTGGTACCAGACCCAATTGGGATCAACGTGTCACATCATCTCTGTTACGACAATTAACGGCGACACAGCGTCACTCCCACACCCAGATTCCGGTGCACAAGACACTTCCTTATTGTCGCTAAATGTACACGGCAGAGAGATGCATTCAGGGACACTCCGAACATCACGGCAACATCTCTGTTATGCATTTATGTGCGGTCTAAATAAACAGAGCGACTAAGAAAATAAATAAGTGGATATTCTTATCACTTACTATCCCACATGCGTCCCTTAGAGGACAGAAATGCTAATATCCATGTATTTGTCTGTAACTGAACTTGAAGCTGAAACCAGGAAAATGCAACAAAATTGAGAGCTGTGACGCATATAAGGGTATTCAACAATCTAATTGCATGTTGAGTACCAAAAATTTGTACATGTTGGCAGCTCTGCGCCAACACTGAAAGTACTCCCATTTGTTGTCTTCCTCTATTCTTTTTATAGTGACATGCGTGTACTGCCTTACTTCCGTGTGAATGCACTTTTGTATTCACAAGACAAAGTGTAGCAGTGGCGACTGTTCTAAGGTTGGGTGGAAGTGCACCAGAGGTAGTTGTTTTGCAAGTTTAGTCGCCAACTCGAGGCCCGGCATGCATGATACGGCGCTTTCACTTGCTGTTGCAGCGGACAGAAGCGCCGGCTGTAAGATGAAAGGACAAAGGCAAGCATTTTTACTGGGGTGTTGCCGTGTAAACGTCCTCTCAGGCATGTGTTCGTTCTTTAGCAACATAAAAGCAACAGCCTGACTTCACAGGTTCGCTCAAGGGCGCGCTGCGTGCACGTTCATGTTCATTCACCGCCGTCTTTTGTTTTTCTTTGTCTTAATGAGGCTGTTTAAATGCCAACGCCCGTGTCGCCGCCGTCTGCAGGATCCGGTTCTACAAGTGGGCCCCAGGAGGCACAAATATCTCGCAGTCTGAGAAGAGTCGTTCTGGCTACTCCGGCGAGTGACTAGAGAGTAGATAAGGCACCGTCCTCCCTCCCCCTCCCTAAAAATAAAAAGCTGATGAGGTCGGCGGGTTAAGACGGCGCTATTGTGGGCCAGACAATGACATCCTATTTACCTGCTGGGGTTGCGCTTTCTTCTGGGTGACCCGAGAGTGAAAAGCACGCTTTTTGTGTGCTCCACAAACAGGCTCAGCGTTCAGATTGGCTCGGGTGCACCTCCTAACGCAGACACAATGGAACTTGACACTGAAAATTACCTTTTCCATTTGGAGATGGGCTTTTTTTAAGGGCGTGTGCAAGTCTTGGCACCCTCAAAGCTTCCTCTTCTCAAATGCACACAGATCGGTTAATAAAAGGCCTTTTAAACATTAAAAGCAATATTGGTTTGTAAGTCAACCATATTCAGGGATGTCTGTCAGAAATGAAACGCCCAAACTCAGTGAAGTCATGAGCCAATCATTGCATCTTTTATAAAAAAAAAAAAAAATAGACTGGCTTATTTTATGAAACTTGTGATTCAATTAAGTTTTTTTGACATTTTAATTATTTTAATTATTTTATTTCTATTTTTCAAACTTTTTTTAAACTGCAAACTCCTAATTTTTTACTAGTACATATTATAATATATATATATATAATATACAAATATTATTATATTATATATACATATATATACATATATTTTTAAATGTAGTCGTCCCTCATTTATCACCTTTCAAGGGTTCCAGACCTGACCGCCAGAAGGGAATTTTCTTAGGATTCAGTAAGGAGTATTTTCATAGTTAGAGCATAGAAAACCTATTTTGGTTTTTACCATTATTCCACCTTTACACCACATAACACACAACGCAAGCCACCGAGCTAACTAGTTAGCCTCCAATTTATTTGTTGTTAACTTAAAGCAGACTTGTTATACTCATTTTCGGGGTTTTATATTTTGTATAGTTTGTGTCTGGACTCCAATAGAGCAGCTACACACGATAACCCGCACAGAAAGCGTTCTAGATCTTCCAGATTCGGTGCAGTCTTTCCTTGGGTTTCCTGCTTCCCGCTCAAACCGCCTGTGTTATTTAACGCTCCGCTGTGATTGGTCACACTCCCAAGCAATCCCGAGGACAGCTGCCAAATTCAATTTCTGAATTCTGGAGTTGATATTAAACGGCAATGTATCTTTTAAAAATTTCGGCTTTTAACAGCTATTTGCAGGTCCAGACATGGGTGAGGTTGTAATTTGCATGCATGGAGGCTCCCTGTATGCAAACTAACTAGCGTTGGAAAGTGTTGGACTTCAACAACAGTTTGGTGAACAGTTCTACTTCATATTGATAAACAAAATAAGCTTTCCCTCGACCGCGAACAAACATTTCCTGGTTGCCTGTATACGGAGGTACGAGTTGCGTGACGTCAGTGGAGCTCGCTGTTAAAAAATGCTGCTTGCAGAGCCATTCATAACTGCTTTCGGGTCTCGCTTTCAAATATGCAAATGTTAGCATGGTTTAACAAAGGAATACAACATGTTAAAAACATTTCAAAGAGGTCAAGTATAGTAGTTCCCCAAGTGTTTCAAACGGACTGGGAAAAAAGGAAAAAGAAAGAAGACAAAAACTTACTTAGGGAAAACTTCATGTCGGACACACCATGTCTGACTACATGCAGTGTTAATGTAATGTCATGTCTTGTTAATGTTTTGTGTCATTACTGATGCTTAGTGACCAGAATAACACAAAAAACGTATAATAGGCCATATTCTACCACAAAACAGCCATCATTTATTCTTTAGCTAATTTTTGAAAAAACACGATAGAGAGCTGTAGCAAGGGATGAGATGTACGTTCATGTTTTAATCCGAGCCTGAGGCCAGCAAGAAAACTGCTTGCTGGCGGTAAGAAGACCCGTGCAGCAATCTAGTTAATTTTTTTTTAAAACATTGCAACGCCGTTACCATTACCGAGGTGAAACGTGGTGCATTATTAGGGCCCTGTGATTTCCATGGAATCGCATAATTGGCCAATGAAAACGTAATTTGCTGTCTCGCACAGAAATTGACATCATGTGAAGGGTTACAGCAAGCGTTTGGGGTCAAGTGTGTAGAATGAGAAGGCTAGGAAGTGGAATTCTTGAAGGAGTGAGTGTTGACATGCAAATAAATGGCCAGCTGAATTACTGCCATCCTGACGTGGAATTATTTAATACTTTTAGGGTTTAGACTAATCATTCGACATGCTTATGCATCTATTTATCCAGGTGTCCAGTGCGAGCTCCCGGCACCATGACAGAGGAGTCCGGGCACAGGAAGGGGAATCTACTACATAGCCGAATATCCGTCGTCCAACGTGAAACTAACTTCACCACGGTACACACCCAGGTGTCTGCATGGTGGTGGAGCGTTTTCTCCTTCATCCGGATGGCGGGAGTCGAGGTTTGGGGCGCATTTACCACACTGTGGCCCAGAGTTACGACAACCAGATCGGCCCAATCTTGTGGCGGACGCTGATCTTATCCGAGCGGCAAAATAAAGCTTCAAAATGAAGATTGGATCGGGGCCTCCCTATTTGACTACAGTGTACTGTTTACATCCGAATCGTTATTTACTGCGAGAGGCGTATCAAAAATCATCATTTTTATTATTTAAAATTAACAAACAGCTTGCTTGCCCTTGAAAAACATATAAGCTTGTTGTTCGGTGAGCTTTGCAATGCCCGATATGGCAGCCACCTGACCCACACAGCCCACCCCCCACCCTTAGTCCTCCATCTAGCATCTCGCCCTAATCCGCCGCTAATGGTTAGAAATGGAGGCCCAGAGGACGACTCAGTCGCTGGGGTGTGCAAATCCCCGCTGGAGTGGGAGTGTCGCGCTTGAGGAAGTGCTCAGCCAAGCGCGCCCCAACAGACGAGCGGCAGGACCCCCGTGCCATGCGGTGCGCACCTCAAGGTGACCCGACAGCACACACACACTTCTGCTCTGCGACCTTAAAGACAGGATCTTCCATGTAGGAAAGTGAATTGTTGAAGGCGCTGACGTCTCAAACAAAGACAAGTCACACCGGGACGTACTTTCGCTGAAAGCTACTTTTGTTCTACGTCTTGACTGCAATCGCAATAAAACTCTGGTAAATCGAAAAACGTCCAATATCTATTTTTACACCAGAGTTGTCGCTGGAGTTATGTTCTCGCTCCACCAGCAGATGGCGAAAACCCACAAGTGATACGCCCCTAAAAATGTCAGCTTTTGGCATACAACGTGTGAATGATAATGTAAAACAAAAATGATCCGTGAACACATATAATCAGTCACAGAACACACGTATGGTGCATTCAAGGACCACTGAACAAAGTGCAAAATTTCAACGCTCGAGAAACAACTCAAACAAAGACATTGATTTCCGTCACCTGTGTGCACCTAATTATTGAACATTGTAATACAAGTGTAAAAAAAACAAAAGTTAAAAACAATTAAGTAAATGTAATTCAAGTGTAAAAAGAAGCTAACCACTGTTCATGGTAAAAATAACTTAACAAAAAATAACAAATTAATTAACATAAAGGGTCCCTGCCCTATACATTATTATACGTATATTGTTTGAAATTATGGTATATATTATTCTGCCGGGCCGCACGGTGGCTGAGTGGTTAGCACATTGGCCACACAGTCAGGAGATCTGGAAGACCTCGGTTCAAATCTTTGTTGGGCATCTCTGTGTGGAGTTTGCATGTTCTCCCCGTGCGTGTGTGGGTTTTCTCCGGGTACTCCGTTTTCCTCCCACATTCCAAAAACATGCATGTTAGGTTAATTGGCGATTCCAAAATTGTCCATAGGTATGAATGTGAGTGTGAATGTTTGTTTGTCTATATGTGCCCTGCGATTGACTAGCGACCAGTCCAGGGTGTACCCCGCCTCTCGCCCAAAGCCAGCTGGGATAGGCTCCAGCATCCCCGTGACCCTAATGAGGATAAGCGGTACAGAAAATGAATGAATGAATGAATGAATGAATATTATTCTGCCATTCTGACCTTGTCGCTATGGTGGAATGGTGTCTAGAATACACAACAAGAAAATTCATTTCTGTTGCAGCTTTAATTGTTTGGCCGTTCTTTGTTTTTTCGATGCTTTTTTTCCGGTGTACCGGCAGAATGGCATCCTTTTTCAAACTTTTTTCAAGCCCTGTGCTTCTTGTAAAGAACCTGCAAAGGTCGGAACGCATCTGCGTCATTTGTCTCTCGCTCTCCGCACTTGCTTCATCCGTTGCTGTCTTAAACCTTACAGTATGACTTGGACTGCGTTAACATCCAGCGGCAGCACAACATTTTCACATGACTTACTATTTTGATGAAAAATATACAGAAGAAAACACATATGTAAAAATGATTATAGACTTGGATAAGCAGTGTTTTTTAGCAGAAAAAAAATTGCTGAATAAAAAATGTTGTTTACCAGACTTTCATTTTCTATGCTGCTTACCCTCATTAGGATCACAGGTATCCCAGCTGGCTTTGGGTGAGAGGCGGGGTACACCCTGGACTGGTCGCCAGTCAATCGCAGGGCACATATAGACAAACAAACATTCACACTCTAATGGACAATTTAGAGTCGCCAATTAACCCAACATGCATGTTTTTGGAATGTGGGAGGAAACCGGAGTACCCGGAGAAAACCCACACACGCACACAGAGATGCCCAACGGAGATTTGAACCCAGGTCTTCCAGATCTCCTGACTGTGTGGCCAATGTGCTAACCACTCAGCCACCATGCGGCCATAAAGGCAATCTGTTGCGTTAAATATTGTTAAGTTCTTCCCAAAAGAATGTGTTGATGCAATTTTTCTTTGTCCTGTGTTTTAGTCGTTTAATGACGTTTATGACGCTTTTAGAGGCGGTGTCATAATATGTAGTGTCCTACACTGGCCACTAGGTGTCAGCAATGTTACTGAAATGTTGGGTGAGACACACAAGCACCAAATTGAGTATTATTTTCTGTTATCATGTCAACCTTATTGGCTAAAATGAGTGTTACGATGACTACGGGGGTGTTATGTCACATCTGGAGGACTCTAATAATGTTGAAAACTGTATTTTGAAGGTCGTAAACAAGTTTACTATGGTCTAACTATGGTTAGTATTATCCAATTATTTATCTCCTTTATTTTTAGAACATGTCAAAAGTCACAAAAAATATTTGTATTTTTTATGATTTAACGCTAACCAACACCATGTGGGAAGATGCTTTCGATGTCCCGCGTGGCCTACAGAGGCCTGGGTGTTGCAGCCCGAGGGCACGAGGTTGTGTTTACATGCTTCCTACTTACTGACCTTTGACCTTGCCCACGCATGTGGAACAATGGCGGCCGCCTTCAGCATCACCTTTGGCTCCTGCTAATTGAATGTGAGCACTTTAGTCGTGAGGACAGATCCGATAATGAGGTGTTGTTGATGCTCGTTCATCCCGAACGCAGCAGTTTTAGTCGTAATAGCTCGTGAGTCTGTTTCAGCCTGCAAGAAGACGTGCTGGACCCGGGCCAGCACTGAGCAAAAGTGTGCTGGGAAGACTTTATTAGCTGACCCAAAAGCGGCGCTAATCTCAATGAAGAAAAGAGTAAAAAAAATATATTTAGAAATACCAAATAGGGCACAGAGAGGGGGCGGAGGCAGCCTAGCGCGAAATGCTTAATCTAAACCGCAAGGCCGAGGCCCCCCTGATGCTGCCCGACCCTCTTTAACCCAACAGGCAGCACGCGTGTAGCGCTGATAAATAATAGAAACCCGGGTGGGGTCAAGCAAAGCGAGCCCGGTTCTTCCCAAAGCGACCGTGTCCGTGTTTGCCGATCACCTCAGAAAACGCTGCGTCTCCCCGCAGCCGCCATCCATTATTGATGCCCGATGAGACACTTTTAATTTCTCTCAAAGTGAGATTGAATGCCCCCGCCCCCACCACACCCGCCCCCCGCCCCTGCAGGTTAATTGTGGTTAAAGCATCATTTCTTGATTGGTGCCCGCCACAGCTGAGACGCCGCCGACCCGAGATGGAGGCTCGGCAAATTGGTTCCACGCAACACAGTTTGCGTCCGAGCCGCATTAATAACATTTCTTTGCAAATTGCAACTGGGCCGCCCAACTCTGGCCATCAAAACCCCCATATTAACCACACCGGCCATGTTTTACATCAAAAACATTTTCCTGCACATGCAAGGTTTTACATCAGAAACACCAAACTGCACAGACACAAATTGTTTCCTGGCATTTCTGACTTTTTTTGGCTCGTTTTTAAGTGCGATACATACGTGACTTAGCTCGCCTATGTGCCTCATTTTTTGCCATAAATTGTCATACAAGTGTAAAAAGAAAACAAGCACAATATTCAAACATACAAACCGTAACAGTCGTTGACAGTTTTTGTTACAATAAATCAATACACGTATGATTTATGTTGCATATGCGCCTCAAGGATGTCATTTATTGACATAAATTGTGTAAAAGTGTAAAAAGAAGCTAAGCACAACATTAAATCTTGCCAAGCGTAACAGTATTTAACCATTTTTTTTACAAAAGTCTAATGCTTTTTTTTCATCTATGCACCTCACACACATAATATTTAACATTGTCATACAAAAGTTTTAAAAAAAGTTAAATTAATATAATTCATGTGTAAACAGAAGCTAACCACTTCCTGGTAAAAAAAAATAAACAATAAAGAACTCTTAACTGTAAAGGGTCCATGCCATGATTCATCAGCTCTGCTTAACTACACAGTATTACATATTGTTTGGTATTATGTTATATATTATTCTGGCCATTCTGACCTTGTCGCTATGGTGAAATGGTGTCTAGAATACACAACAAGGAATTGTACTTACTTCTGTGGCAACTTTGATTGTTTGGTCTTTCTTTTTTGTTTAGATGTTTTTTGTGGGTGTATCTTTTTACAAACTGTGTTTATATCGTACTTTCAAGCCCAATGCTTCTTGTAAAGAACTTGTTCCTTCAATACAGTCGTCACTGAAATGGTGACTGCAAAGGCTGGAGCTCATCTGCGTCATTTGTCTCTCGTTCACTACGCTTGCGTCATCCATTGTTGTCTTAAAACTTGCACTATGACCGTGTTAACATCCAGCAGCAGCAGAACATTTTGGCATAATGGCTATTTTGATGAAAATTATCTGAGAAGGGTTTGTTTGTTACTCTGTTTCAGCCGAGAGTTATTACTCTGATGGCATCACATCCGCAAACGGGGCTTAGCTGCATGGAGTACAAATGTCATTTTGGCCAATTACCTGTTCGCTTTCAACAAAAAAACAATGTAGAACATAATTATGAACAATATGTAATATTATTAAGCAAAGTTGATGAATTGTGTCAAATGTGCAACAATGATTTGCATTGCATACGTGGCTCACGCAGCATTTTGTTTTAGCAATAGTTGTCATCCAAAGGTAAAAAAAAAAATATTTTTTAAATAATTGTTTTGGTTAAATATGGAGTGTGAAGGCATCAGTGACATTGGACTGTATCGAGGTTAAAAATAAACAAGCCAACTGAGTCATCACAAGGGTTCACTCAAAGATGGGGGCCCAAACAACAACCGGCCCGTTTTATTAGGCACACTTTCTTTTCAAGATGGGTGCTTTGACGAGTGAAAATTTCTTTTTTATATTCTGTGTTAGAGCTTCCCACAATTAGTGACAATAAAAGTCAGTGTTCTCCTCACATAACCGGCCGTGGGTCAAGGGCCGGCGAGTCTGGAGGAGAAAACTTCTTCACACCGTTCACACGCACTCCAAACTCCATGTGTTGGTACACACCATGGCTTCTTCTTCTTTGTTGTGCTTTTCCATTTGTCGGTAAAGACCCAAACAAGGACACAACACATGCCAGCAGCTGAGGGACGCAGGATTTGCTCGTGGACGTATTTAGCAATTATAGAATCATAATGAGTGCTGAACAATCTGCTCACCCCACGGAGCCTCTGCTTGATCTCATCAGAGCATCTCAGGTTTTTATCAGACTGTGGGATGCCACACAGCAGCAGCGTATTGTTTATGTGGGGGTGCAGGGGTGGAAAAAGGCTTGGCTGCAGTGCCCTCTTGTGGCCATTCCCGGCATTTCATCAACAAATGTAACATCATCAAACAAACGTAAATATTAGCCAATGACAACACAAACTGAACACAAAATGCAGTTTTTAAATGAAGCATTTTGTTAGTAAGGGAGAAAAAGCAACAGGATCCTTTGTGGAAAAGATATTTTAGCTTAAAGCTAATACGTGCTTGGGCCACCTTTAGCAGCAACAACTGCAATCAAACATTTGCTATAACTTGCAAAGAGTTTCTTACAGTTTTTGTAGAATTGTTCTCATTCAGTCACATTGGAGCATGAAAAGCCCTTTTTTGGTCATCAATAGGATTCAGGTCAGGACTTTGACTACGCCACTCCAAAGTCTTCATTTTGTTGTTCTTCAGCCAATCAGAGGTGGACTTACTGGTATGTTCTGGATCATTGTCCTGCTGCACAACCCAAGTTGCTTTCAGCATCAGATGGCTGGACATTCTCCTTCAGGATGTTTTGCTAGACTTCCTTAGAACACTGGCCTTAACTGAGGCAAGTGATACATGCAGTTCTTTGGATGTTGTTCTGTGGTCTTTTGTGAGCTCTTGGATGAGCCGTTGATTTGCTGTTGGGTTCATTTTGGTTGGCCGGCCACTCCTTGGAAGGTTCTTTACTGTTCAATTTTTTTGCCATTTGTGGATAATCTCACTGTGGTTTGCTGGAGTCCTAAAACTTTAAAATGGCTCTGTTACCTTTTCCTGAGTTTCATTTCCAAACTGCATTTTTGGTTCAGTTGTGTTATTATTGACTAATACTTGAATTTGTTTAATGATCTTAAACTTTTGTGTGACAAACTTGCGAAAAAATAGGAAATTTTCACTCAATTGTAGGTGAAAAAGCTATTGTTAGTATGAACTTCGGTCTTTGCGATTTTTTCCCATTTTTACTGTTTTTTAAATTTTTTTATATATATAATGTTATTTATTTATAAATATATATTGATATTATGAATTTCGTCCCATATTTTGTTATAATATTCGTATAATATTGAAACGTTTTCGCCAACCTAATTTTCCCCAAAAAACGGATTTGTTTTGTTGTTTTGTTCTAATATTACAATTAGAAAAACGTATTTTTAAATCTATTAACTTAATGCCACTAAAATAACATTAATTTTTCTCATAATATTACATGTTTTTCTCATAAAATTGTCACTTTTTTCTATTTTTTTTATTAATATTTAGACTTAATTCTTTGCATTACATTACTTTTTTTTTTTTACATTTCCAATTATTTCCACTTCCTTCTTGTAAATGTTCTTCTCGTAATTATGACCCGACCTGTGGGGGGCAGAAATGTGCATTTCAAAGTGTGTGTGTGCAAATTATGAGTTCACTGCAGGATGAAAAAAGTTGTAATTGATTGACAGCTCTGATTGCGTTAGGGATTATTGCGCCTGTTGTGAGGCCATTCAAACCGGCAATAAACGCCTTTTGACCCGGTGATCAAGTCTGGTGCTTGTGTATCTTGATGAACATTACGGTAACATTATCAACACCTGTTTAAAATGGGAAAGGCTGACAGGTATGCACTTGCCATCCAATAAAATGCTGTGCTCTGCCTTCCGCCATGAGACCCGGCGGTGGAGTGGGCACATCGGGGTCCGGCTGAATGAGACCCATTAGAGCACTCGGCGCTCATGTCGGCTAAATGGATGAAGTGGCGCTCCCGGTAGCCGGGGCAACAAGAGGCTCCGTCCCGATTGTACTCCTGGCGATTAATTCAGTTATGCTGCCGTAATCATTTTTCTCATTGAGCGACGACGGATGGATGCGGGGAACTGAAGATGTCACCTTTTGATGCGAGGGCTGCCGAGAGAAAAAGGAGCTTGCGGCATCAAAAGGCCTAATCACGTCACATTCTCTCCGCATAAAGGGGAGAATTTCTCATTTTGATTTCCTTTGGCTTTGCAGATATGTCATGTCAGTGCTTACATTCTGCACAAGTGCTGCGCTTTTTGGGGGGAATTCCAGACTTTTTTCCTCGATTTTTGTTAACATTTCCCCTTCCTATCGCCGCTCTGAAAGTAACTTGTTTATTGTCTGCTGGCTCGGAAATATCTGGTGGAAAGCCCGGGCTGGCTCATTTTTGCAACAGATAGGCTACGACGGCTTAGACTCCTCTGAGGAGGCAGCGTTTCCTTTTCATGCCCCTTTCCTGCGTTCCCTCGGCCATCTTTGTCGCCACTTCGCGAACTTAAATCGATTTAAAGCGGCCTTTCAATGTACCTTGGCTATGCCGTTGTGTCGTCTTGTGAAAGAATGAAAGGGAAATCGCGATTGTAACATCTGTCGTTCTAGGCGCCACCTTCGTCACACACACACACACACACAATCGATTCAAGTCCATTTAGGTTCTGAATTTAAAAAAATGCGGGCCTGCGGGCAAACAAACACATTGAAGGCATCCAGAGCGGCGATGCAGCCAAAGCTGCGCTAAGCCGGCAGGATGATTCATATAAGCTCATCACTTGTCTCATTGTCTCGTCTCCACGCCGTCTTCACACCGCAGCGGTCATCCTTTGCTGACAACCGGCGGCCATTTTGGCAAATGAACTCCAGAGGTGTAGAGGCGGCCCACTCCAATAAATGATCCAAACTGTACAAAAAAGAGCCCTCTTGTTCTTAGTCTTAGTTTTAATTTCTCTTCAATCATGAATCACTCTTGGAGATTAATCATGAATTACTTGTGGCGATTAATCAGGAATTTCTCTTGGAGATTAATCAGGAATTTCTCTTAGAGTTTGATAAAGTATCTATCTATCCTATCTATCTTCTAGTTAGCTGCCCCCTCCCTTCGTTATGTCTCCCAACCATGAGGCAGGCTCCTATGGTGTCAGTGCGACAAAGAAAAGGAAAGTGAAAAGTAAAGTGAAATTAGTGTAAAATGCTGATCACTCTTCCTGACTTTTCAGAGGCTTTCATGACCCTGGTGGGGTCACCCATGACAAACAGGTCCTAGGGGAGGGACCAGACAAACAGTGACTCAATAGACCGCAATGATGACAAACAACGATGGACTTTGTCACCGGAGCCCCCCTCTGAAGCCATGCCTGGAGGTGAGGCACAATGGCGAGTGTATGGTGGCTGAGCCTGCACAGCCCCAAAGAGGTAACGTGAGCTCACCACTCGTGGGAGGGACCTAAGGTGTCGTGCAGAGTAGGATGGGTGGCAGCCAAAGGCAAGAACATTTGCGGTCCAGTCCACGGCTACAGTTCTGGGTATGTGGAATGTCACCTCTCTGGTGGAGAAGGAACCTGAGCTGGTGCGTGAGGTGGAGAATTCCCGCTAGACATAGCCAGGCTCACCTCGACGCACAGCAAGGGCTTTGGAACCAGTCCTCTTGTGAGGGGCTGGACTTGATTCCACTGTGGCGTTGCCGGCAATGAGAGGCGACGGGCAGGGGTGGGAATTATTGCCCCCCCCCCGGCTCAAAACCTGTACGTGGAAGGTTAACCTGGTGAATGAGAGGGTAGTTTCCCTGCGCCTTCGGGTGGGGGACGTGTTGTCACTGTTGTTTGCACCACCAGCAGTTCAGAATATCTGCCCTTTTTGGAGTCTTTAATGGGAGTACTGGAGAGTGCTCCCTCGGATAATTCCCGCTGTGGGACGTCAATGCTCATCACTGCATAAAAAGACCATTATCAGTCGCTGCATACCGCCACATAACTTCTCGGATATCCATGTGTAAGCGGGGGTATCCTGGCATATCCTGGCTGTTATGATGGTCAACAGGGCCCCCCTCTGGAGCTTGAATGTGGGGCATGATGGCGAGCATCTGGTGGTCAGGCCTGCACCCATTGGGCCCTGTCAGGCACAGCCCAAAAAGGTAGCTTGGGTCTGGCTGCAGAGCTACTTGGGTGGTGATTAAAGGCAAGAACCTTGGCGGTCCAATCCTTGGCTACAGAAACTAAAGCTCTGGGTACGTGGAATGTCACCTCCCTGGTGGGGAAGGAGCCTAAGCCTGTGCGTTCCACTCTGGCATTTCCGGCAATGAGAGGCGACAAGCAGGGGTGGCAGTTCTTGTTGTCCCCCAGCTCCAAGGCTGTATGTTGGAGTTTAACCCGGTGAACGAGAGGTATTTTCCCTCCGCCTTCAGGTGGGGGACGGGTACCCGCCCTTTTTGGAGTCCTTAGAGGGAGTACAGGAGAGTGCTCCCTCAGGGGATTCCCTTGTTTTACTGGGGGACTTCAACGTTCATGTTAACAGCGACAGCGAGACCTGGAGAGGCGTGAGTTGGGGAACCGTCGCCCCTTATCTAAACCCGAGCGTTGTTTTGTTATTGGACTTCTGGTAAATTTCTGATCAACACTGTCTGCATGCTTGATCTAAGACGCTCAAACGCCACGACCATCTTGAGGGCTAAAGATGGTATCTTTGAACATGTGGAAGGATCTGCTTCTATTAAATGGACAGTGATAACTAAGCAGTGTAGTGGTCTCTCCATCACTTGCAACGCTCGAGTTCTTGTTAGGTTTATGACTCTTTAACTTTGTTCTTGCATTTAATCTGTTTTTTATATGCACTTCATGTGCTCCACGTAGAGCAGGGATTGGTAAACTGCGGCCCACGGGCCACATCGGGCCCGCCAAGGGTCTTAATCTGGCTGACCTAATTCTCCGAAAAACTTTGTTTTGTTTGTTTCTCATAATAATATAGTTTTTAAAAAACATATTTTTAATATATCAACGCTATGCCACTAAAATAAAAATTTTTAATATTACATGTTTATTCTCATAATGTTCTAACTTTTTTCTAATTTATCTTTCTCTTAATATTTGGACTTTTTTCTTGTAAAATTAGAGATTTGTTTTACTTTTCTGCTTTTTTTTCCCAAATATTTTAACTTCCATCTTGTACATTTTCTTCTTGCAATTACGACTTTATTCCCATAATTTCTTATTACATAATATTTTTTATTTTAGAAATAATTACCAACATGTATGAAGTTGTTGTATCCAGCATGCAATTACTCAATATAGTGAAATAAGACAAAAATGAAAAACCTCTTTATAACCTTCTAAATACATTTTTTTAACCATTATGAGAGTCCGGTAGACATGAAACAGTGTCCCAATAGTCACTTTTACATTGCATTACCCCATATAGTAGACAAAATAATAGTAAATAAGACATAAATAAATAAGACAAAAGTAGAAAACTTATTTACACGCTTCTAAATACATTTTTAAACATTATTAGTCAACAGACAACAGATGAAAACTAGCCTCTTGGCTAATTCTAGCATGTTAAACAGCCACTGTTGGTCAACATGCACTGTCCGCTATGAATACATTTTAAAAAACAAATAA
The DNA here is from genome assembly GCA_024372805.1 of Oostethus manadensis. Lineage (NCBI taxonomy): Eukaryota > Metazoa > Chordata > Actinopteri > Syngnathiformes > Syngnathidae > Oostethus > Oostethus manadensis. The sequence goes on along the minus strand of QODF01000078.1, from coordinate 2,547,155 downwards.
ATAAATACATTTTAAAGTCTGGTAGACAGGAAGTAATACCCCTATAGTCACCTATACATAGTATTACTCAATACAGTAATGGAAATAAGACATAAATAAAATACGACAAAAATAGAAAATCTATTTATGACCTTCTAAATACATTTTTTAACCATTATTAGAGTTCTGTAGACATTAAATAACACCCCTATAGTCACTTTTACACTGCATTACCCAATTTAGTAGACAAAATAAGAGGAATTAAGACATAAATATGACAAAAATAGAACACCTATTTACAACTTGCTAAATACATTTTTTTTTTACTTTTAATAGAGTCTTTTAGACATAAAATAACACCCATATAATCACCTTTGGACCGTTTTACTCAATTTTAGTGGAGGAAATAAGACATAAATAAAATATGACAAAAATAGAAATAGACACATTATTAGAGTGACCGTCATACATGTAGACATACATGTATGTAGACCGTCATTTCATGTAGACCGTCGTGAGACAGGTTAGTTTTACCCTACTGATGATGTGTTGTTGCAATAGTAATCCTACATATAGTATACATACATGAAATAACACCCACAAATAAAGGTGACAATAGTCACCTTTACACTGTTTTGCCCAATATAGTAGAGGAAATAAGACACAGAATATGACAAAAATAGAAAAGCTATGTTCAACCTTCTAATACATTATTATTAATACATTGGTATTAGTAATGCAGTCAGTATTGAATTGGAAACAAAATCAGCGGTATCACACATCACTGCCTGACGGCCTTTCAAACTTTGCGTGAATAAGAAGAATTAAAAAGTCCTGAGACTCGCGAGAACCGACCCGAGCGAAAAAGACCAGAGCTTTGCGTTGTGCTCGGTATCTTTCCGACCATCGACCTTTTGGCACATTGCGGTTCGGGACCCCTCAAGCGACACGGCCTGAAATGCTTCGTCTTTGCCGCCGCCCCAACCTGAGCTACAAGCAAATCCTTTTAATCCAGTACAGTACACTTAAGGAGTGACCAGCGCTAAAGCCCGTAGAAGAGAGGAGCGTTAATAAGCTGTCACGAGGCTTACTCATTCTGTGATTTCCACAGACACTTCACTCGGCGTGGTGAGCGGCAGGGAGGGCTCGGGGATGAGTGCTCACCCCTGATCTTTACCCCTCTTAAAGCGGAAAGGAAAAATGGAGGCAGGCAGGGGATTACGGAGTGCAGTAATTGTGGAGAGGTGTTGGAGTCAGGATGCAGCATTTCTGCTGGATTAAGACAAGAAGACAGGCTAATCTTGGATTGGGAGAGGAGACACAAGGGTCGGAGTTGTTCTGGAGCCCCCGGGCCGTTTGGAAAGCTTAAATGGCGAGGAGGAGGAATAAAAAAAAGAAAGAATAGAGCGACCGCTTAGCCGCACTTGTCTCGTGCCGCACAACGTCCCCGCCTCAAAATGGCGCCGTCTTTGAGCACATTACACGCGTCCGTGTGTCGTCATGAGGCGTAAGACACACTTGAAAGCGACGTGACAGCGTTTCATGTAAGATCGGTCATTTTCATTTGATGCCCTGCGGCTCTCTGTAGGGAAAAAAGCAAGCGCCTCAGACCATTTGCTAACCACACAAATACTAATGCACGGGAAATTCTACATAATTTTGTATACACCGTATTACTCAATATAGTAGTAGAAATAAGACAGAAATAAAACACAACAAAATAGAACATCTATTTTCTCTATACATTTTTAACCATGATTACAGTCCAGTAGACATGAAATAACACCTCACTTTTACATTGTATTACCCAACATAGTAGACAAAATAATAGGAAATTAGACATAAATAACGTATGGCAAAAATACAAAACCTATTTATGATTAGATCAAATTAAATGAAATATCTTTTTCATATATTCTTATCTTTATTGCAGGCTGCACATTTTACTTGCATTATCACGTACTTATACATTATTACACACTGATGGTGAATGAGGTGTGTTCTGCGGGGGGGGGGAAAACGCCTGTTTTTGAAAAAAAAAACATATTTTAACCAAAAATCCCAAAATTTGCAGGCCCTGAATGCTGAATTGTGACTGCACACAAAATGCATAAGTTCTATAAAACGTCTTATATAAAATTGGGTGACAAAAATGGTAGTTACTTTAGTTTTACACGCATAAAACAATTTTAAATGCATATAAATGGTTACTTTTACCTTCACTAAAGACTCTGTCAGCCTGACCAACATTCAGTAATGTTTCTCACCTTCTTTCCCTAAATGCTGGCAACTTTTATTGGCTCCATGTTGTTTTATTTTGCAGTTGTGTTTCGAAGAAAAGCAGAGAATTGAAGTGAAAAACACTATTTAATTCAAGATATAACTCCAGGCCAAACAGGAAGTTTTACAAGCATGTGCCGATCTCGGATTTCTGCGTGTAAAAGCATAACAAAACCATAAAAATGTGTTTGTGTCAACATTTTTGCCTTTGTGGAACAGATTTGTTGGATTTACATTATATCTTATGGGAAAGGTTGATTCGGTGAGAATACGTTTTGGTTGGAGTCGGACGCTAATCAGACTCCATTATATTCACCAGAGATAATCACAAGTCTTGTTTTTGCAAGCCAAGACTCAAGTCTTTGTAGCGTGAGACTTGGTCAAGTCTCACGTTTAGGAAAAAAAATCTCTTATGTCTCTTCTTCTTTTAATGAGCCTTCTATCATCTGCTTCTATTCAGTCTATGAAGAATTGGTATCTCTCCTTTATTAGTATAAAATATCAGGACTAGGGATGTCCAAAATTGGCTTTTTGCCGATATCCGATATGCCGACCGTCCAACTCTCAATTCCAATATCAACCAATACAGATACCGATATGTGTTTTTTTCACTTGATTTAGAGCAGGGGTCTCAAACTCTTGCCATGGAGGGCCGAGACATTGCAGGTTTTCTTTCCAGCCAGTCACTAATGCAGGTGCTGTAATGGATGAGCTCGTGATTTTTGTCATGAGACTGAGCATGTCCGGGAATATGCGGTATCGGACCACCTAACTCAGGCAGTCGTCACAGTTTGGTTCGCATTGACGGCAATAAGTCGAACCACTTTCTAGTGAATGTTGGACTCTTTGTCACCAATTCTGTTCATTACTTTTATGGACAGAACTTCTAGGCAGAAGAAGCGGCTGGGAGAACAATCAGCACCTCTCGTGGTCGGGGAAGAGATCCTGCCCCAAGTGGAGGAGTTTAAGTACCTCAGGGTCTTGTTCACAAGTGAGGGAAGGATGGAACGCGAGATGGACAGGAGGGTTTGTGCAGGGTCTACAGTGATGCGAACTGTGCATCACTGCATCTCTGGACTGGCGGAAAGGCGAAGCTCTAAATTTACCAGTCGATCTTTGTTCCTACCCTCACCTATGGTCATGAGCTTTGGGTAGCGACCTAAAGGACAAGCTTGCAGGTACAAGCGGCCAAAATTATTGTCCTCCGCAGGGTGGCTGGGCTCTCTCTTAGAACAAATGTATAAAGCACCGTCATCCGGGAGAAACTCAAAGTAGAGACGCTGCTCCTGCACATTGAGAGGAGCCATGTGAGGTGGCTCGGGCACCTGGTTAGGATGCCACCCTGGCTAGGTGTTCAGGGCATGTCCGACCAGTAGGGGGCCTTGGGGAAGACCCAGGACACGTTGGAGAGACAATGTCTTTTAACTAGCCTGGGAACGCCTTGGGATCTGCCAGAAGGAGCTGGACGAAGTGGCCGGGTACAGGGAAGCTTCACTGTTTGGCCTGTGCCCCCACGAGATGGATGGATAGTGTTGTCAGTTTATAAGAAACATGGCTGCTGTGTGGAACATGTTTTGTTGGAGGGGAAAGTGGGAAGCCGATGCTGCCGGAGATGTTAGTTAGGTCAAGACACTACACTGCATCAAATGATCGCTGTGTGCTGCGATAGTGCTAGCCACCCACCACCGATTGGCCAGTTATTTTCATTTGTGAGTTTTCACTGTCATTCTGGGATCAGGGATGGACAGGAGGATGAAAACAGAAATCTAATCCAGGATTTTATCAACTGGTTTGATGCAAACCACCTGCACCTCAACACCACCAAGACCAGGGAAACTTTAGTGAACTTTAGAACAAGACACGCCCAGTACATGTCAGAATAGTCGTCTTCTGCTTTCAGAAGGTTGGCGTCCTTCAACGTATGCAAGAAGCTGCTACAGATCTTCTACCAGAATGGTAGCTAGTGCCCTGCTGTATGCAGTAGTGTGCGGGGGAGCAGCCTCATGAAGAAGGACGCCACACACCTGGACAAACTGGCGAGGAAGGCATTGGCATCGAGCTGGACATGCCCGACATTTGTGGCAGAGTAAGGGCTCCTTTTAAACATGGACAACCAGCATCATCTCCCAACAGAAGAGCAGGTTCAGTGGCAGATTACTATCACTGTCCTGCTCCACTGACAGACTGAGAAGATCATTCCATGTCAGTCCAAGTCAAGTCCGAAGCCTCCCTCTGTGCGGCTCGAGTCCCCATCTCCGATATGCAGAAATGGATGGACGGTTTCGATTAGGTCGTCAAGCACTTCTGTCGACGTGAGTTCGCCGTAAGCGGGTTTGGCAGTTTTGCTCCCACATGCGGTACAATCTCCTGCTGCATTCTCATTAGCAGACAACGATTACGACGGCAGAAGCCTGAATGTTTTGTTTCCTCCGCCGTGGCGACGCCTTTGCGTCTTCCTTGTTGCGCCCCCATTGTCTCCTGGAGGGGAGGTGACCCCGTCCGTGTCTGCCGCTTGTATCAGCAGCCCCGCATTGTACCGCGGGGCGGAGGGGGGGATTTAGCCTTTCAAAGCATCTTCCTGCCGCAGCTTTTCCCCAGCAAACACCCAAAGTGCTCGCTCGCCTTTTCTCTCGCTCAGACATTAATCTTGCTCTCCCCTGCTACATCCAAAAAGCACGTATTGTCAGCCGGCGCTAATGTTTGCTTCCCATTCACTCTATATACACATATATGTATTTTGGTGTCGGAGGGAATCAGCGCCAGCCATTGTTCCCAAATCATTGTAATATCTATTTAGAGTGGCAACAGCAGTGGCTGCCGATGCTCGCTTATTCACGCCGCCTTAAGACTTAGAAAAGCTGAAAGGGCTTATCCCTATATTCTTAAACTCCCCTCTTTTATGTTGGTCTTAGGCATTAAGGATGGGATTGTGAAGAGCAATTGTTCAAGTGCTGCACTCCGAGTGAGTGTGTGGACGTGGGTGGGGGTGTTTTATTCCACGGCAAAGTCCCCCCCCCCACCCCTCCACCCCGCCCCCACCCCATTTGCTTCAAGTGTAAATATTAACTGTGTTCTTAACTCGTATGCGATGCAGTAATGTGCTTTTAAGGATATATTATGTGAAAGATTTTCCGCCGCATACACTGCCGCTCCCAAATAAGAAAAGGCTATTTTATGGAGTCTGAAAACAAATTTGCCACGGCAGAGTGGGGGGATAAAGAAGAAGAAGAGAAGGGACGGAAGTTTGCCGAATCAAGTCGTCAGCAAACAATTCGGGAAAGACGGGGGAGAAAAAAAACACATTTTCATCCCGATTTTGTTTATTTTCTTTTTGTTGTGTGGCTGCATTTCAAATCCATGCTAGGCCTTTCTTCAGGGAGTGTGTAGTGCGAATGCATTTCAAAAGCTCTTTTTCAAAGCACAATGGAAGATCACCATAGAAGTTTAGTGGCTCCGCTGAAGAAAGTTGTTCTCCATTGTCACACTGCGAAACACTTCTACACCGGCTTCTTTTTTTATTTCTTCTTCTTGCCTTATAAGCCCTTTCTTATTGACGTATCGAGTTGAAGCACAGATTTCCACCCACTTGTGCACAGAAACCAATCAAGCAGCCACTACTTGTCCCAAATATGTCAAGAGGGTTGAAGGACAGGCAGCAAAACCGTTTCAAATGGAATCCAGATCTGATCTAGATTGCAGGTTTTGTGGCAATGTATAGACAATCTCTTTGAACGTTTAAAGTCAAACCTGCCAACATGCATTCATGTTTGTAATTTATTGCCAGTGTCTCCAAAATGCAGGACAGTAATGCCTCTTTCATCCGAGGGTGATAACTGAATTTCCACAAAGTGGGATTGCTTATTTATAAATGGAACAATTCTGTAGTTAGAGCATAGAAAAAGTGTTTACAAGCCTTCTAGACATGAAATATCACCCCTTTAGTAAACTCTACACACCTATTACCCAACAGAGTATATGGAATCAGAAAAAATAACAAAAGATGGAAAGATACTGGCAGAGTATGTAGCGAGGGAATTTCAGAGCTGTCCGGTTCCGGTCTTCAGTGTTCCTGCAAACTAACAGGGATAGGGAAGAGGACAACTTTAGTGGTTTTGGTTCCCAGTAGGACGAGAACAGCAGTGAGTGACTTTTCTGGTAGGCTACTCTTAAACTAGCCGTATTACAAGCACTGTTCAACACTGTTTGGAAAAAGCATTTATTTTTATTAAAGGTTTAAATAAATATTTTAGTATACCAAATATCCCATGTTACGACCGGTGTGGCTTATATATGTACAAATCTTTTTTTATCCTTAAATTTAGTGGGTGTGGCTTACATGCCATTGCGTTGACATTTGCCTTTTTTAAATTAATGAATTCATATTTATTTGAAAAAGGGGTCAAAAGGAGAGGAAAAAACACCAAAGAAACACTCTTTCTTGAACATTGAAGACAAATTGCTACAGAATTGCTAACAATCTGCTGATGTTTGCCATGAAAGACTGCGGCGATTACTCCACATCAGGGTTTTCCAAGGAGTTGTACGTTGAGGCGCTGCAATAAGAGAATGAAAGTTGGGGAAGAAGAGGAGGGATTTGGTAGGCATCCTGATGGTTTCAGTTTTGAATTTAGTCTCTGGATAACGTTCCTGTGTCGAGGCGTCGGCGTACACTACCCCAGGTGGCTCTTCCCCCTACAGCCCCGCCTGCTTAGCGTGATGCGCACCTGCAGAAAAATCTAACCTGTAAGCCTGCGATTGGTTGTATGTTGGATTTCTGACGTGTATACCACTTGTTGTACGTTGCCCAAGAGTTGCCGGGCAAACTAGAAGGTGTGCCGCTCATACTTTATCGGTTTTTCAGTGTTTGACTCATTATAGAGTCCAGTTGCATCTGGTATGTTTCTACCAGGGCTGGTCCACTGAGCGGCGGTGGTAAAGAATGCAGGCAGACAGTGCAGACGAGGCGTAACCAGCATGACAACAAATGAACGTGATTAATCATCCCCAAGTTCATTAGTCAGCCACTTGTCTCTATTCATCTTGAATTGGGCGTCTCTGGGCGACTTGGTTGACTCTTTTAATCAACGCTGGCTTGAAGCGGCGCTGAAAGAGGCGGTCTTTTCATCTGCAGAAGCTCCAAGTGTGGACATGCAAGACTTAGTGGAGTCTCCATTGGCTTTGACACTGAGGATTGTTAGGATTTATGCTGCCCCTCAGCAACAATCAGTATCTGCTCTGCTCACAGACTCGTGTCTCCGGGACCCTAGTGCACCTGATGTTTGTATTTTTCCTGTAAAAGCTCCGTTTAGTGTGTGTAGGAAATACTTCAAGTCCCATTTGTAGTATTATATTGAATGTGAGACCTCTCACTTTGCATAGCTTCCTACCCTTTCGCTTTACAGTACATGAGTCAAAAAGGCTAGGAGGTAATCCCTTGATGCTGGCTGAACTCAGCTCATGTAACGTCATGCATGAGCGCCCAAAATATCGGGTGGCTTTAGAGACGTGTTTCTCCTGAAAAATGTTGTTTAAACCGACTTTATAAGAGTTGTACTTGTATGGTTATGCTACGCAGTGGACCCCCACACATTCACAGCTCTGCTAATTTGTTGTTCATTTTTTGTTTTTGTTTACTCGAGAGAAAGGCAGTTTTTTCCTCCGAAAACTTTTTATAAATACATAATACATGGACTTAGCATGGGGCTAACATTTCCTTAGCATGTGGCTAACATGGACTTAGCGTTTTAGCGTATGGCTAACCTGGACATAGCATGTAACTAACATGGACTTAGTGTGTGGCTAACAGACGTAGCATGTAAACAACATGGACATGACATGACAGTAAGCAGGTAACTTACATGGACTTAGCATGTAGCTAACCTTAGCTTAGCATATGATTAACATGGATTTAATATGTAAATAACATGGACTTAGCATGTGGCTAACATGGATGTAGCATGTAACCAACGTGGACGTAATTTGTCGGAAATCATGTAACTAAAATGGACTTCAAATGTAGCTAACATTAGCTGTTCATGTGGCTAACGTGGACTTAAAATATAACTAACACGGACTTACCATGTGGCTAAGATTATTTTATCGTGTGGCTAACATGGGCGTGACATGTAACTAACATGGTCTTAGAGTGGTGCAAACATAGCATGCAATCAACATGGACATAACATGTCGGTAAGCATGTAAATGAAATAGACTTAGCATGTCTATAAGCATGTAACTAACATGGAGTTAGAACCTAGCTAACATGGATTTAGCATGCAGTTAGCATTAGCTTAACAGGTAACTAACATTAGCTTTGCATATAGATAACATTAGCTTACTTTGTGAATGAAATGGAGTTCAGCGCGACACCCTTCCAAAGGGCAGACTTGGTGTTCTACTTACATCATACTCTTACAACTGTTTTTTTTTTAAGCACAAAGATTTCGCACTTTGTTCGGCAGTCCTTGAACGCACCATAGTTTTCATCTGTTTACAGATCATCCAACATTATCCTTCATTAGTGGTGAGTACTTTTACATTTCATACTTAAAATTCTGTACATTTAATAACTGTGTGAGGCATATTTAACATTTAAACCTGGATTGTGCATTTAGCATTTAGCTTACTTGCAGGAGTGAACAATGGCAATTGAAGAGAGAAGGGAAGGGTTCTGGAGTGAAATCAAATTTCATAACTGTAAGAGTCACTGTATTTGCAAATGCTGATCTAAAATTGGAAAAAAAATCTTCAACGTCAAGCTTGCAGAAGGAATATGGACAGGGGAAGAGTGATTTGGAGAGATTTTTGAGGCCGCACCCGTAAACTGTGTCTGGTACGCTAGAGGTTTGTTGGAACGCAAACCGGTCCGTGGACTACGAAAGGCGGGTGGACAGGAAGTGTTCAGATATGAGTTTAAGCTTGATTTATTAGTTATAAAGCGTGATAAAGTGAAATCGCAAAGTGTAAAGACATTAGTGTATAACTAATTACTAACTTGGAAGTAATTTGCTGATTAAAGTTTGTAATGAATATACATTTTCTCCTGTGTTTCTTGCTGTAGTTGTGCCAATGCTAACACGTCTCATTTGTCATACATTTGTGATAAAATGACAAGTGCTACTTAATTCACATAAAACGCTCCTCTAGCTCATAAATGGACCGGGCAGAATATTTATACAACGGGGGACACTTTGCAATGTGTTTATTTAGCCGGGGGGGGTGCATTGGTGGTAGTGTGCACATGCTAACTTGTGCATATTCTAATTTGTCCTTGTCATGTTTATCATTAATCTTTGGCCCCGCTCGGCTCTGCACACGCCAAATTGTCCAAGCGTCCCCCCGGGAGAGCTAAAAAAGACATATTCCAATATGATAATGGCATTATGGCCACGTCAGTGAAAATGTGTCATATAAATTATACATTATCAGAGACCACATGGATGGTAAAGGAGGCGGGCCTGCAGCGGCACGCCGGCACATGTCATTCGTGATGCATTCTCAGCATCCACTCTGATTGGAAATCCATCCACACGCATGATATTTATTATTCATTGCACTCGTTTGACAAGCAAATGACAACATTAATGACTGAGTGGCGTGCGTCCTCATGATCATACACTTACTGAACACTTCATTAGGTACACCATCTGAGAACAAATCAATGCAATCATGTTCACTTTGGAGGTATTATATTAACAATATTATATATATTCCTACTCTACTCTGTCATACACACAGCTGCTAGTAATATTGGGTGTATTTTTTGACCACACAGGCTTACCAGTGATGGCAAAGAGGAAAAGTGGGATGATAACCATAGAGCAGGAAACGAAACATATTGTTTTATAGCAAAGGTTCACATGAGCAATACCTTTTTAAAGGGCACCAGGTGACCGCAGCCCAAAAAAAGGGTGAGTTGTTGATTTTAGTTTTAGTATTGTTAGTGCTCAACATGTAACCCTGTACAATAACAATTTGGTCATTCATTATTAGCAGATTGAAAATGACGGAAATTGAAATGATGGAATATAAGCGATATAGAAAATGAATGAATAAATGAATGTAAAAACGCGGACTGATTGTATAAATACTTTGAATGATTTCAGCGGGATTGAACCAGCAACCATCAGGTTGGGAGAACAACCACACTAACTATTGAGCCATGTCACCCTGCAGAATTTGCAAAATGTCACAGTAATGGAAGCGATTTTCTACCAGTCGGGGGCATCAAATAAATTGTCCGTTAATTTTTATGGGAAAAATTGTTATGAAATACAACATTTCAGTAAATGTGGGATTATTTTGAAAATTCCTGATAGAATGCCAACCTGTCCCGAATGAGCTGAACTTTTTGAGGTTAGATTGCTTTGAATCAAATGAGGCGCAATAAGAAGAAGCAGAATGTATATATAAATTGAATGATTTCAGTGGGATTGAACCAGCAACCATGGGTTTGGGGCACAACCACACTCCCTCTTGCGCCGTGTCACCATGCAGAATTTGACAGAAACGGAAAATGAGCATTCTCACAATAAATACAAATGATTATACACTTTATAAAGGTTTTATGATGCATAATGATGAACGAGTCATTAATTTACATTTTTATTTCCTGTTGTTCTTTACTTTTTGCATCGGAAATCCGATTGGGAAAAGCAAAGTGTGCTGCTGGCATAGATGAATTAAAGCTGGAAAAGCACTAGCAAGCTTGCGGTGACACGTTTGGCTTTCATTTGAACCCCCACCCCGGAAAGCAAAAAGGGAATAGAGGCTAAAGAGGGCCGCATTGCGGGAAACAGGGCAAAGTGTAAAATATCCTGAAAGAAAGTCTGAAATTCTCCAACTTCAGAAAGCCATTTAGCTCCTAGGTGCGAGTGACGCAAGGGGAAATAATACACTTGACCCTTTTGTCTGGGCACTTTGAGAAGTTTGTTAGAATGTCGGGTCCTGTAATAATTCACCGCGCCTCATGTATATTAAGTAGGAAGTGGCCGGCTTTTATGATGAATTGCCAGGGTAACGCCAGGACACCTCTTTTGCATTTCAATGCGAGAGAGTGTCAGATTCTTATTTCATTACCCGCCGACATATTAGCTGATGGATTTTAATTTTGTCCTTTTTTTATTATTATTATTTCCCCCCCTCCCTCTCATGTGAGGCCGAATCCACAGAGACGGCGAGAAACAGGAAAGGTTTGAATATGTGAAAGACATGTAATAAATAATTACACGTCAGTGTCAAGAACCCTTATTGCAATTTTGAAGCAATCATGGAAGAGGAAAAAAAGGGAGGCTCTTTGCTGCTTTACAGACTTTTTTTTTTGCATATATTGGCTGTCCAGAAACGATGACTGCGTAGTGCCGCTGTCTTGCTGAGTGGACACAATGTGGAGCTTTAATTCACAAGATGATAACAATCGGGGTGGTGGAATCTAGGACATGCTGAGCGAGGCGCGTCGCCTTCTTAGACGTGTCACAGCAGCTTCCTGATGCCTTGGCCTTTGCTGCAAACTCCTCTTTATGCAGCTAGTCCAGTTTCAGTTGGGCATTCGTGAATGTAAACAGGCCCAAAGTGGAGTGACTCGACAACACAGCAACAAACCAACACTACAGCGCCGATATTTGGTCTGCTTATCCCTTGTGGGGTTACAATGGGACTGGAGCCTATCCCAGCTGAGGAGGCGGGGCCACTCCTTAGGTTTGTTTTTTTCAAGACAATAGTTTTCCAAACGAATGTTGGCATAGATCGGTGCTTCTCAAATTGTGGGGTGGGCCCCCCTAGGGGGGCGCGACAAGCTGTCGGAGAGGCGTGAGAGACAAGGAGTACTGTCAATGTTAGCGCATAAAAGCAGCAAAATTGGGATAATTAGAGCAGAAAAGGTATAATAAGGAGAACAAATGTTGATAAACTAGTAATTATTTGCAAAGCTTTGGCTTTAAATATATGTCAATTGTGTTTTTAACCTTTTTGTCAAATCCCAAAAAATATAAATTAATAACAAAACCCATCCATCCATCCATTTTTTTCCGCCATCCTTTCGGTCACTACCCAAAGCTCATGACCATAGGTGAGGGTAGGAACGTAGATCGACCGGTAAATCGAGAGCTTTGCCTTTAGGCTCAGCTCTCTTTTCACAACGACAGATCGGTGCAGAGTCCGCATCACTGCAGACGCTGCACCAATCCGCCTGTCCATCTCACGTTCCATCCTTCCCTCACTCGTGAACATGAAGACACCGAGGTACTTAAGGGGCAGGACCTCACCCCCGACCCGGAGATGGCACTCCACCCTTTTCCGGGCGAGAACCATGGACTCAGATTTGGAGGTGCTGATTCACATCCCAGCCGCTTCACACTCAGCTGCGAACCGATCCAGTGAGAGTTGAAGGTCACTGCTCGATGAAGGCAGCAGGACCAAATCATCTGCAAAAAGCAGAGATCGAATCCTGCTGCCGAGAGTATAGTGTTGGTCCACAGTTCCACGACCAGCACAAAAACCACACTGCTCCTCCTGAATCCGAGATTTGACTATCTGGCGGATCCTCCTCTCCAGAACCCCTGAATAGACCTTACCGGGAAGGCTAAGGAGTGTGATCCCACGATAGTTAGAACACACCCTCTGGTCCCCCTTCTTGAAAAACGGGACCACCACCCCGGTCTGCCAGTCCAGGGGCACCGACCCCGATGTCCACACGATGCTGCAGGGTCGTGTCAACCAAGACACACCCACAGCATCCAGGGCCTTAAGGAATTCCGGGCGGATGTCATCCACTGCCGGGGCCTTGCCACCAAGGAGCTTTTTGACCACCTTGGTAACCTCAGCCCCAAAGATAGGGGAACCCGCCTCAGAGTCCCCGGGCACTGCTTCCATGTTAGAAGATGTGTCGGTGAGATTGTGGAGGTTTTTAAAGTATTCCCTCCACCGGTCCACAACATCTCGAGTTGAGTTCAGCAGCACCCCGTCCCCACCATACACGGTGTTGACCTTGCACTGCTTCCCCCCCCATGAGACGGCGGATGGTGGACCGGAATCTCTTTGAAGCCATCCGGAAGTTGTTTTCCAAAACTAATAACAAAACTATGGTTTTAAATATCTGCATTTTTTCCCCTCTGTGGACATCCCCGTCATTAACGACGGTAGATGATCAAAAATCGCAAACACCAGAAAAAATCGTGAAAAATGCTGCAATGACCTGAACTGTGCAGGATGAAAAAGACATTTAAAGAAAGGCATACAAGGCGGCGCCTTCCCACCATGCATTGTGGCGGCATTAAGCGTAGGCTGGCATAAAAGTAATTGGAACAGAGACGGCGGCCAGAGCTTCAATTAACGCGGCGCCGACGTCCCTCGTTCTGTGTAATCGTCCGATAATGGTTTCATGTTTGGGAGGGCGTGTGGTCACTCGCGTTTCGGCGCTCACCTCCTGACTGAGCCCGCTCGCAATCCCAGCTCTGCCGTAATCTCCATTTTAAGTCGCATTCCTTCCTTTTTTTCCCCCATCTCTGATGACAGCGGCGGCGTCTTTGCATCGCTCGCAGTCACATCGAGCGGCCCGAGCGAACGGGAGGTGTAATTGACTACTGACGACCAGGCGACACCGCTCTTAATTATTACTCGGGGGTACGGCTGCCGGCCCGGTTCAGCTCTCTTACCGCTCCAGCTTTTCTTTTTACTCACAGAATATTGAAATGCGGCTTTGTTTGCTGCTTTTTCCCCACACCAAGAGTTTGAATTAAGGGTTTGTGACTAACAAATAATTGTCACAGCGCCAGGCTGCTGTTTAAGATGTGTAGCGAAGCCTGCTTTTATAGAATGTGTACTTTATACACTTTTGACACATACACTGTAACTCCGCACTTGTCCAATATAATGAATAGCGTTTATCACACACCACAACATAACATTAGGAAGTGGGACAGGAGGGCTCAAACGTTAGCGGCACTAGCGTAGCTACGGTATGTGAGCTAAAGTGCTAACATTACATTTGTCATTTTAATAGCTGCATCATGCTTGGGCAGCCCATTCAATGAAGACAAATGTATCAAATTTACAGCTCCCATGTTTTTTTCTGACTGATGGATAGTTGGCACAGCTCTAAGCTGCATTTTAAGATGTGTAGCAAAGCCTGCTTTTATAGGAAGTGTTTTTTTATACACTTATGACACATGCACTATAACTCTGCACTTGTCCAACATAATAGATGGCGTATTTCACATACAACAACGTAACATTAAGGAGTAGAACAGGAGGACACAAGTATTAGCAATGCTAGCATAGCCATGTGAGCTAACGCGATAACATTACATTACACATTTAATAACGACATCAAGCTAGGTTATCCTGTTCACTGAAAAAATGATCAAACATCTCCAACATATGCGTCTGACTAACGGTAAGTTGGCACAGCTCCAGGCTAAAGTTTAAGATGTGTAGCGAAGCCTGCTTTTATAGAAAGTGTACTTTTTCCACTTTTGACACGTGCATTGTAACTCTGCGCTTGTCCAAAGTAGTAGATAGTGTATATAACATAAAACAAGGTGACATTAAGGAGTTAGCGATGCCAGCTTAGCTATGTGGGGTACAGTGCTAACATTACAGTCATATTTTAACATCTTGCGAGATTAGCCTCTTCGGTTAAGAAAAACTAAATGATCACCTATCATCAGTAGCTGACTGTCATTTAGCTGGCAGAGCTCTATTTTAAGATGCGCAGCGAAGCTTGTTTTATTAAAAATTTGGGGGCGTGTATTCAGGCGTGGGCTCATCTAGTTAGGGGCGAGTCGAGAGTCGGTGTTTGTGTTTTGAGACGTCACAAATCCAATCTTAACGTTTGCATGTGCGTTTTACTGCACAGTCTGCGAACCGGATCAAATGGGCACCACATGGAAGTGTAAAAACGCTGCGATCGGATCAGTTCCCGAGTCTTTCAATCCCACAGCGCTCCTCAGTGAGAAGCCTTCATCTGATATTGACATTAACGTCGGACGTGAATATGCACCGTTGCTTTTGTTTCCTCGGCGCCCGCCTGCCCCGGCATCAATAAGACGCCGTCGCTGGCGGAGCGTAACTCCTCCGGTCCTGTTTATGCCTGCTCGCCGCGATAGAGGCCGGCGGAAGACAGCTGAGCGCTGCTTTGTGCCGCGCTCGCTATGTCGGGCGCGGGCGGATACAGACGAGGGCGTGAGACAATTGCACAAAATGGCCCTAATGCGCTTAAGGAATCTCGTGTCTTTAATCGAAGCTCGCACACATGCCGCCTTTGCGCGACGAAGCTAACCCCATTCTTGCTGGTGCGGACTGTGTTGCTGTCAGCGCTGCACAGTTATTGCATCATGCTGCTGGAAAACACAGCGGGGATTTGGGCCTTTAAGGCTGGATGACCAGCTTGTGTTCTCCTGCTTATATTCCTTTTGTGGGGCCCGCTCAGGAGTCATGACTCCTTACATGGACTTGAATAGCGGCGTGAGCTGCACTGATTGGCGTTTCCAGTGTAGCAGCTCTAACAGGAAGTGTGGTGTTTGTGGACACTATTGACTTGTGACACATTGGGTTAAAAAATTTGTCGGAGGGGCCATCGAACATAGCATTATACCTGCTCACTGTGCAACCAGACATTAAGTATACACATCACATAAATCACCTACTACTATCATAGGAGTCCAGGAGAGTACGTGCGGATCGAGGCGTACCAGAAGTGTATAAAAGACATGTGCGAATAAATTGGGGGCCCTTTCCTTCTTCTACTACAACGTGGTGTGTTTGGCCTCATCATTCTCCACGACACTACGTGGCTGAAACTAACACAAAACTTAAAACTGCTATTTCCAAAAGCCCTCAAGGCCTGCTGGGTAGTCCAACTGCAACAATATTAACTATAAATTATATATATATATATATATATACACACACATATATATGTATATATATTTATATATACATGAAACTACAGTATTCTATTTATAAGAAAGGAATAGTAAATTCACTTGTCATGGATTAATGCATGTTTTTCACTTTAGGTTGTCATAGCACATACGTGTGTTGCGTTCACGGACCAGCAAACAAGGTGCGATACACTGTATTTTAATGATTGATTATGAAAGACTATGACATTTATGCATGTATTGCTCTTCTCAATGAGCAGCAGGAAAGGCAACATATTTGTTGTGCTTTTCATGTTTTGTGCACTCAGTGGTGCACACACATCCCTCTTTTACAGCGGATAACTGGTTCCGGACCCGATCGCGATAGATGAATTTATGGGAATAAATGTTAATTGATGCTACATTTTTGTAGTCAGAGCACAGAATGCCTGTTTATGACTTCAACATCATTAGAGCACTGTAGACATGAAATAACACCACTATAGTCACCTTTACACTCCTGCTATTTTTATGTGGCAGGGACTCGAGACGAGTTAGCGAGCTAACCAATCAGCCTCAAATGTATTTCCTCGAAACTTAAGAAGCCAAAAACTTCGAGGAGAACCTTTACCACTCTATTATGTCGGACACACCGTGGCTGTCGTCATGCAGTGTTAAGGTAATGTCATGTAATGTAAGGTTGTTTTGTGTCATTACTGCCATCTAGTGAGCGGAATACTACATATCACTTGTATTTCGTTATGCTTAGGGTAATAATAGACCATACCTCATTAGGGTCACTGGGATGCTGGAGCCTATCCCAGCTGGCTTTGGGCGGGAGGCGGGGTACACCCTGGACTGGTCGCCAGTCAATCACAGGGCACATATAGACAAACAACCAGTCACACTCACATTCATACATATGGACAATTTAGAGTCGCCAATTAACCTAACATGCATGTTTTTGGAATGTGGGAGGAAACCGGAGTACCCGGAGAAAACCCACACACGCACGGGGAGAACAGGCAAACTTCACACAGAGATGCCCAACGGAGATTTGAACCCAGGTCTTCCAGATCTCCTGACTTTGTGGCCAACGTGGTAACCACTCAGCCACCGTGCGGCTAATAGACCATACCTTCCGACAAAACATAAAATAATACGAATATAGGGAGTGAGCGATAATCAGTCAGGGACGACTGTATGTGGATTTTTAATTTCTTTTTAATCCAATCATATTCCTGCATCTATGTGTTGCCATGTCAGTGTAATATGCCCAAGTCCTTCAAAATCAGTAGTGCTGGCCCATGTCACTTAGACACACTATCAGCAGTGGGGTTGGTTTCTTCAACCCGTGAGATTTCAGATTGTCTTCACAGGGCCAGCTAGCAGGCGTACAATAACGTCAGCATTTTTCTGTCCTCTGATTGGTTGATCACAGCCGAACATTTGACCGAAGAAGAGGAACTGACATCTCCGGTGGGCCTTTTCAGTTTTTGTCACGTTATTCGATAGCTATTGATCCCGAAGTGCCACAGATGATGTTGTGGTGTAGAGGTGAGGGCATTCATGAGCCCTAAAAAGTGATAGAAGAGAGTTGAGGTCAATAACCGTTACTTCTCTTGACATGCAGGTGGCGCTGCGGATTAACGAACAGCTGGCTGTGACTTTTAGGGGGTGCAGTTCATGCGCTTCCTAGCGATTATCATAAAACCCTGGGACATCAAATGTCTCCCCGTCCCGTCCCGCCTCCTTGGCCCAGTTAGGAGATGAGAGGAGCGGCTAATGTGACCAACGATGGTTTAAAAAAAAGGGAGGATACCTGAGAGCACGCCGGTCACCTCATGACCGCTCGTCTTGCCCGTAGTGTAACATTCCGGCTAAGAGTGTCCCTTTGTTAAGCACCCCCCATTCATCCCTCCCTCCTGCTGCTGCCTGGCAATTATCACACACTCCACTTCTCCTGCCCTCCAGAGCCCGCAGAAGTGAGCGGCCAGAGTTGGAGAATAGCTACATTTATAATTTTTTTTCTTCTCCTCTTTCCATAGATTAATTTTCCAGGAAGCCCTGTCACTGCTGTACAGGCGAGAGCAATGGAAGTGTAAAAGAAGGGGGCGGGGGGGTGTAGCTGGGAGATTGGGGCTATGGTGCACACACGAGCCTTCTCCGCTTTTTCGTTTTCGCGCCCCCCCCCTCCTCTTTTCCTTTTCTTGACAGATCATTTTCCATGCGGGGGTATCAGGGGGTCTGGCCGATAATTGGCATGCAGATTGCAGCTGATGGCGTCCCGCAACAGAAGAAAAGAGCCGGCTAGTTAGAATAATGAGTTAGCCCGCCTGATGGATGGGCCGAGGAGGAGGTCACACAAAATGTTTCACACACAATTCCTGGACCCCCCCCTCCATCACTACCTGCACCTCCCATTTATATATTTCTATTCTCCACAAAGGCCTGATATTTCATTATTTCCTCCAATGAAAGTCGTCCTCTTTCTTCTTCCCCTTTTCCCAGCATGCATTGCACACCGCAGTGGCGACGGCTGGTTTTTTTTTGAGTCGCCGAGTCTCTAGAACGTCACAACTCACGGGGCGCCCTTAAGAGACGGCGGAGTTGTAATTACAGCAGAGGAGTTAATTGTGGGCCTCTCGCTGGATTTTTTCTGTGCCAACTCACATTTGACAAACAGGAAGTAGGTGGCAACTTCCACACCCTACTCTCTCCAAAAAGGATGTAGCCATAGTGTCTCCAAACCTTGGACTGGTAGTGTATGTCCACTTTGAATGATAACGTCTTTTTTGGTGCATGTACACAACCAGTCAAACATATGGAAACATGTTGTTATGTTAATATGTAAGAGAGACAAAATTATATTTTTATTGTAATATTATGACTTTATTCACACAATGTTTTAACTTCATTCCCATATTAATTCCCCCCCCCAACCTGATATTCCAAAAACTGCAACTTTATATTATTATTTTTTTGTTTCTCATAATGACATTATAAAATAACCTTATGCTACTTGAATGAAATTAATTTTAATTTTTTATTCTCGTAAAATTTTGACTTTTTTGCTCGTAATATTTTAAATTAAAATTTTCAAATTTTCAAATTTTTTTTATTTTAAATTTAAGGTTTTTCAACTTTTCTCGTAACTATGACTTTATTCCTGTAATTTTTTTTTTTACTTTATTCTCCGAATATTACAGCCTTTTCCGCAACCTAATTTTCCAAAAATCACAACTTTGTTTGGTTGGATTACTTTTTTATCCACTTAATATTTTGACTTTATTTTCGTAAAATGACTGTTGATTTTTGAATTTTTGCTGTTCTTTGTATTTTTCGAGCCGCGGTCCAATATCACACTTTTGAACACTCCTGTTGTAAAGCAAGATAGGTTAAATATATTTTAAGAAAAAACTAAAAGAGCCACATCTGGCTTCCCCACATTTTAGGGCATTGAAGACTTTGGTCCGGTCCATCTGTTCATGCCAGCTTTAGGTTGCCATGCTAGGTGGCTACACACACTACACACACAAAATCAATTTCTTATGTTTAAAAGTACGGCAGACCCTCGTAAAAAGTCTGACACCTCCAGTGAATGGCGAGAATAGCCATGCAAATGTTTAACACAGGGCTCGCACCACCCCCTCCAAATCCCCCGTCCATCTTATTTTAACTTGATTCAATTCATTTCTCTCTACAATATGCCCCACACAATTATTAAACACATTTCAAGTGTAAAATAGCTTCTCACCACTTATGAATGACAATGTAAGATGGTCCATGAGCGGATGGAATGGGAGTCGAGGTGTAGAAGTAGAAGTTATAGAGTTGTCCCTCATTTATTGCATTTAACTGATTCTAGACCCGAACACAGCACATTTCCGCAATGTGGGCGCCCTTATTTGTAGATGGAATATTTTTGTAGGTAGAACAGAAAACCTGTTTCTGACCTTCTTTCAACATTATTAGAGCCTTGTAGACATGAAATAACACCCCTATTGTCACGTTTATGCTCCTATTACCCAATGTAATACATAATATAGCATAATATGAGACAATAGGGTAAAATATAGACTCACACATGTTAGAAATGGCAGAGTTATTTCTTGTTGTTTCTTTTTGTTTTACTTACGGGACTTCTTGCAGTGGCTAATGTAATATTACTGACACCTAGTGACCAGTGTAGAATGCATCACAGCGTCTTGTAATGCTTTATATTTGCATTTTCTTTTTGTCATTTTTATGCTTGAAATTGCTTCATTAGGGCGAAAAAGTGTAACATTTTTTCTTAAAAGGGCACTTTTTTGTACTAATAATACACCGTAGTCAACCAGTACACAGTATACAGTAACGATTTATTCATTAACATATTTTGAAAAAATGTAATAGACTGAAGCTGCAAAATTGGAAGTGTGATGTTGCGAAGGAGGATTGTATATAAGTTATACACACACCAACTATGGTGCGTTCAAGGACTGCTGAAGACGGTACAAAATTTAAACACGGGACAAATAAAAAACAGTTGGTGCAGCATAAAGACATAAATGTAAAAAAAAATTTTTGAAGATTTGTATTTGTCTGCTTTATGTTGCCATATTGAATTGAGTAACATTCCAAAAATTCCAACTTTTTCCGACATTCAGACTTTTCCACAACAGTAATTTCCTGTGATCATAATTATGCTGCTTCAACATTTTTCAACCAATTCTAACAATCCCAGCATAAAACTGAGAATCCAGACTTTAAAGCTACCTATTTTTCGCATTTCCCGACATTCCCTTTTTTATGGAATGCCGAATGTCTGTGAGCTAATTTGTGTTCTAACTACTTCCACATTTCTCAACAGATTCCAATTGTTTCAAAATCAAATAATTCCATTAATTCATGACATTTGGGCCATTATTCATATCGAAGCAATTCCCACTTTCCCAACATTCCTATTTTTCCAGAATTCGGTATGCCTTTGATCTAAAAGGTTCTACTTCCACATTTCTCAACACATTCTAATTGTTCCAACATCAAATAATTCAATTAATTCATGATATTTTGTACTATTATCCATGTCACAGCAATTCCCACTCTTTCCTGACATTCCTAGTTTTACAGAATTCTGAATGCCTTTGATCTAATTGGCATTGTAACTACTTCCACATTTCTCAACACATAAAGTAGTTCCATTACTTCATGACATTTGTGCCATTATCCACGTCGCAGCAATTCCCACTTTTTCCGACGTTCCTATTTTGCCTTTGATCTAAAGATTCTGACTACTGCCACATTTCTCAAACTGTTCAACACGTCCAGGCTATGTGTTTTTCTTCACCAAAATTCTTTGCTTTATGCAAAATTCTTATTTTTTCCCCCTAAAATTGTTGCATTGACATTAGCATGCTAAAATTGTTTATTTTTTGGGCCTGGATTGACACTGTCACGCTATTGCTGATCTTGTGCCTCTTCCTCCCTTCTTTCAGCTCACGCACCCACACATCATTTCTTCGGAAATTGTAGATCCTCTAGTTGGGGTATGAGTGGAAAACAGGCCTAAGAAGGCAGCTTTGGTGGATTGCAAGGGAAGGAACCCGAATTGCTCCAGTTGGCCGCGTCACTGACGTCATCGGCCTTTGATTGCAGCTTCTGAAGGAAGACGGCAAATGACACTGTGTCGAGAAAGTCCCGCTTTGATTTCCCAGGAACTCGCCAAAACTATCTCACAGCCGCACCTCCCCGTCCATGCGCACACGGACGAGGACAAATGTAGCGCCGGGTATCTGTATACGGTACACACCCGATCAAAGCCTTAATTGAAAACTAATTATTGGCACTTAATCACAGCAAGCGGCGGGCTAATTGAAGTGAAAACAAGGAGGCAAAGGCAGACCCTCAGAATGGCGGCAGAAAGAGGATATTGTAAGAGCTCCTTCCCAATCCCCATTGTCTTGCAGATTAAATAGGAGAGGGCTATTAGCAGAGTTAATTGGCTCTCTAATTTAGATCTGGCCCCGCTGAAAGCATAACGGATGCGAGCCTGTCGCCCGATGATGTGTGCACTCTGTCACGCTGTCCTGCTGGGCTGTGATTGGTTAATTGCTCGGGGAATTTTGGAAGTTTGCTCCCATCCTTCAAAGGTAACAGATCGGCGGCGGCGGCGGCGTTTGTCTGCAAGCGCAGCTGGCCAGGTGGACGCCATTGTTTGCGGGCTTTGCTGACGATGTGGTGCAAGGATGGGGATGTGATTGTTCTCCAAGTTTTACTTCAAGTTCTGACCCGAAGGCCTCCCTGTCTTGATAACTTCACTCCTCCTGCACCACCGGGTCTTCTCTGCGCCCACTCTGCCCTCTAGTGGCCGGCAGGTGGGACTGCACTTGCACATCACCACATACAAACCCATTTAGGCTATCCAAAAAGGTGGAAAAAAGTAGATGGCCCATTTTTCTACAATTTTCCCAGACAGCCTTTCATCATTTTTGAGGACACCTCTCTCTAGTGTTTTCTTATTGTGGCCCGGTGCTAATGGAGCTCTTGACTGCAGTCCAAAATCCAAGTTGGCCTGGAGATTCCTTTCAAAGTCTGCCGCCTGAAAACTTTTCCCCCAACAAAGATGGAGAAAATGACGGGACATTATGCGACAGGTCCCGCTGGAGTGCAGGGTGCCTCTTTTGCAGGGTGGACGCACATTTGGGGGGTTTTAACCCTTTTGTCAGCGGGGCTATTAGCGGAATGGTAGCTACAATTAAGGGTTTTTTTGTGTTCCACACACCTGAATGTTCCATTTCGTTCAAGATTAACACACAGGAAGGGAGATCCAAAGATAAACCTTTGGATTTTTGAAAAACAGAACCTAAAAATTTTTTGGCAAAAATGCGCAATTAAAGTCGCCTAAAAAGTCACGTCACACAAAGCGTTCCATTTAGGGCGTAGACAGTAACTAAACAAGTGTGCTATAACAACCCTGGAACAGAAAGTAGAACCTAGAAAGCGGTACGCACATGTCCGGGAAGGACACAGGGCTTCCCACAGGGCTGCAATATATCTGTGGTTGCAGGGGAGGGGCATGTGACATCATCGTCTAATGTGCATAATTAGGCTTGACGCATGTGCATGTGTCGTGTTTACGGACGCTGAAAAGCAAAATGTGTGCAGGACCCGCTGCTTGTTGAGAAGAGCGATACTCGATGTGAGTGTCCCATAATGCCAGGAAAGGTTACTGTATTTGTTGGTAGTTTTTTTTTAAATAACCATTTAAAGGGGTTTGAATACTTGCTAAATATAGTAACAAGAAGTTGCTAAGTCAGCAACACTGATCCCTCCTGGTACGTCTTTTGTAGAGCAGGTGCGTATGAGGAGTGGTACGACAGGTTACCGTCCCGTTATAATGTGTTTATTCTAAACAAATGCGGAAATACTGGTTTGGGCTTACTACACTGGTTTACTTCCTATCCTGACATTGCAGTGATGGTTTCTCAGTATGTTTGGTTTTTCAAAATGCTCCTGAAACCTTCTCTAAATGCTACTTTTACATGTTCTGGAGTCGACTCTTTTGCTTTCTCTTACCAGCTGCATAAAAAAGCAGCAGACAGCAGAAAAGCAGAAGAGGAACACTTGATGAGCTTAGCTGAGCAAGCACAAGCTTTAGCGGGCGTACGAGCACGTTTTACATATTGTGCTTTTACGCGCTTATGTCTGGAGTAACAATGCAGGTGGGATGTGCCGTCAAGTGTACCAATACATTGAAACTATGAAATACTTGGATAAAACATCAAGCCGTTACACTCTAATATGACGGACAAGGTCATAAACGTGGCAGATAAGCTTTAACCGTCACTCACGCGTAAAAAGAAGTTCACTGGTGTAACGTCAACTCCACAAAACCCACAGTTCCAAAAGTCGAAAAGTCAAAACAAAATGAAACATGAGAAGCAAAAGAAATACGTTAAGAAATACAAATCGACTGTTTGTTGTTCCTTTTTGTGTTTTTTTATGTAACAAGCAAGACACAGCTGCCTGGGAGTGCCAGGACCTGCTGCTCGTTGAGAGGAGCAGCTACCTGCTGTCATGTTAGCTTCCAAAAGATCAAGATCGTGAGAGACTGTGGCGAGATTCTGAGAAACTTTTGTGAGATACTGAGAAACTTTTGAGTTATCCTGAGAAACTATAGCCAGATCTTAAGAAACTATTTCCAGGTCTTGAGAAAGTTTTGCAAGATCCTGAGAGATTATTGCAAGATGTTTTGGAACTATTGTGACATTCTGAGAAACTTTTGTGAGAATCTTAGAAAATATTTTGAGGTCCTGAGAAGGTTTTGTAAGCTCTTGAGAAAGTTTTGTGAGCTCCTGAAAAACTATAACCGGATCTGTTGAATTTGCGGCCTCCTGATCTTCAGGGCCACAAATCCGGTGGGTGTCGAGTTGGAGGAAGAAGACTATATTATTGCAACGTTATCCAAGGTTACGATTTATTCCTAACAAACAAACCTAATACAACGGAGCTCCGGGCTTTATGTCGTTCCCTTTAGGCCTACCCCTACGTTGGTCTTAATACAGAGTTAGATGAAAAAGTACAGCTATCTATCCCTGTCCGGCTTTTATACATTTTTGATGCAAATGTAGGTTGATCGATAGCCAATGGGAGAAGAGACCGCCCTTCACTTCGAATCCTGGGGGACCAATCAGATGTTCTTGGGCGGTGCCGGTTGGATGATTTCGGGTTGGTTTCTTTGCATGCGAGGACTGCTGTTCTCAGGTAGCATCCCATGATGACTTGCTTGGTGGGGGCTTGTGTGACTCCTTCCTTGCCCTCTGTGTTGACCTGTACGTTCACCTTGGCTGGAGATCCATTAACCACAGGAACACGTTATCTCCTTTCCTGTGAGTGTTTAGGAGAAAACATTCCAAACCCCCACTTTCTACCATCAATCTGTCTCTAACAACTATGAACTCTACGTGACCTTTGCATTAAAATTATAAGTTTACTATGAAACTTTTAATATTACACTATGTGTGTATTCTATCTCTTCCAGAGCAATCCTCTGCCATAAAACATTCCATTGTCCCTGGTACAGATTCCCACAGGAAATAACACAATCATAAAAGATTTAAACAGAACAAAGTGAGAGGTCTATTTTAAATATAATACAATGATATGACTAAGTATGATTAAGTATTATTAAACAGCAACACATTTCATAATTATAGTTTAACAGTATTTATTTGTATGACTACGGCAAGTACCCAAAGCATACTACCCTATTATTACCCTTAGGAAATACAAACATAAGTGAAGACTAAAATCAAGACGAATAAAACAAGAAATCCAGAATAAACCCTTCAGTTTCTGAGAAACTATTGCAAGATCCTGAGAAACTGTACCCGGATCCTAAGAAACTATTGTAAGATCCTGAGAAACTTTTGTGAGATTCTGAGAAACTTTTTTAAATACTGAGAAACTTTTGTGTGATCGTGAGAAACTATTGTGAAGTCCTCAGGTTTTGTGAGCTCCTGAGAAACTATAGCCAGATCCAGAGAAACTGTTGCAACATCCTGAGAAACTTTTGTGACATTCCTGAGAAATTATTAGAAGATTCTCAGAAAGTTTTGGGAGAACCTGAGAAAGTTTTTTGAGATCCTGAGAACTTATGGCCAGATCCTGAGAAACTATTGCCAGGTCCTGAGAAGGTTTTGCAAGATCCTGAGAGACTGTTACAAGATTCTGAGACGCTATTGTGACATCCAAAGGAACTATTGTGAGGTTCTGAGAAAGTTTTGCGAGAACCTGAGAAACTATTGCAACAGCCTAAGAAACTTATGGGAGGTCCAAATAAACTATCGCAAGATTCTGAGAAACTGAGAAATTATTGTGAGGTCCTGAGAAGGTTTTGTGAGCTCCTGAGAAACGATGCTCAGATCCTGAGGAACTATTGCCAGATCCTGAGAGACTATTATCAAATCCTGAGAAGCCTTTGTGAGGTACTGAGAAATTATTGGAATATTCTCAGTAAGTTTTGGGAGAACCTGAGAAACTACTGCCAGATCCTGAGAAACTACTGCAAGAGCCTGAGAAACTTTTTTGAGATCTTGATAAAATATTGCAAGATTTTGAGAAACTTTTGTGTGTTCCTGAGAAACTATAGCCAGATCCTGAGAAACTATTTTCAGGGTCCTGAGAACGTTTTTTAAGATCCTGAGAGACCGTTGCAAGATTCTAAGAGACTATTGCGACATCTTGATAAATTATTGGGTGATCCTGTGAACATTTTGGGATCTCCTGAGAAACTATAACCAGATTCTGAGAAACTATTGCAAGATCCTGAGAAACTATTGCAAGCTCCTGAGAAACTTTTGTGAGATACTGAGAAACTATTGCTGGATCCCGAGAGACTATTGACAGATCTTGACAGACTCTTGTGAGGTCCTGAGAAACTTCTGTCACAGATCCGGAGAAACTATAGCAAGATCTTTGGGAACTTTTGCGAGATGCTGAGAGACTATTTTCAGATCCCGAGAAACTTTTGTGAGATTTATCAGAAGTTATTGTGAGCTCCTGAGAAGTTTTTGTGATTTCCTGAGAAACCGTTGACAGATCCCGAGAAAGTTTAGTGAGATCCTGAAAAATGAATGCAAAATCCAGATAAATTATCGCAAGATACTGAGAAACCTTTCGATGGACGCTGAGAAACTATCGTGCTATCCTGACAAAATTTTGCAAGATTTTAAGAAACTGTTGCGAGATCCTGGAAAAGATTTGCAAGATTCTGAGCATCTTTTGCCAGATTCTGAAAAATGTTTGCAAAATCCTGAGCAACTATGGTGAAACCCTGAAAAACTATGGCGAGACCCATTGAGGGATCCCAAGTTTTCCAAGCCTTTGTTTACTTTGGCTGCTGCACACATTGCTGCATTGCTAATGTGCTAATGATTGCTAAAGGATCTGATGGGAAACGCTATAGTTGTTTTACATAACGAGTTGAGCAATGCAATTCAGTATTAATGTGCAATGAAGTGCAAACACTCGATGACTGTTGTGTAGAATTTCAATTCACCCTGTAGCAGCAGGAAACAAAACAATAATTGAATATGTTTTGAACGCTATCATGCCAGAGATGATCAAAACATCAGGGACAAACAAGCGTGCAGAATACTGCGTTGTTTATCCTATTAGCGTTATCGTGAGAAAATGCATTGGTCATCGGTTTATCCATGCTACGTTAAGCGTTATCTGCTGGCCTACGGCGCGGCAGCGCAAATGAAATAATTGGCACCTTGTTTCTGGACAATTGATTCCAGCAAGCGCTCGCGCCCTCAGATAGTCGTCACGCTTGGTTTGAAAAACAAAAATAAAAGCCACGTCGGCTGGTCAGCCGCTGTGAATAAAAGGGGTTCTGCTCCCCCCAGGGAGAGGTGTCTTTACTTCCAAGGGGAGCGATAATGCGCGTGAAATCACATTTCTTGTTGCTACAATTAATGTAGTTTTATTAAAATAATATATATTGCCTTTATTTGCTCCTGTTTTTACTGCGACATCACAAGTGTCTTCATGGCCAGAAGCTGCTCCATCAAAGCATGTCATGCAACTGGCAATGTATTGTAACTGTATGCTGTAACTAAGTGACCTCTTCTGCTCCAAAAGGACAATACTGTAATGCAGAATCTACCGCAATTTGTTCATAATGTTGTGCAACTGATGTACTTGTGCGTCAGTAACGTAACTGGCAATGTAAAGTAACTGTAACATGTAACTGAACCTGTCGGGATCTCAGCGCAAAATACAGCACGAGAGATTTTGCAGGTAGGCGACATCATCTTTGGAATTTTGTCGCCATCCGGTGGCAATATTTGGCCATCGCAGCTGCTCGGACCACACGAAACTCAAATCAAATTATTGTGTTGGAAAACGTCAAGGTGTCGTCCCAAAAAATAATAGTTCATAAAATGTTTGCTTTTTGTCGTCAGCTTGAGCCATCCGGCGAATGCAATGAGAAAAAAAGAAAGACAAAACTGAAAAAACATTGCCAATGGAAAAAGAATATGACCACATTTGTTTATTATTTTGTATTATTGCCTCTCTTTATATTTCCACGTGTATTTCCTTTTCATTTTGGCGCTCCTGCAATTCCGTACACCAGCACTGCTTCGTCTCCCTCCATTACACACAAAGAAGAACGATACGGACTAAAATGACGCGCACGTGACGACAGCGATGCTAACATTTTGCCCAAACTTCTACACAACAGCATTCGGTACCCTCGCTTTTCTTCGCTTTTGTGTCCAGTTCACTCAACTCAAAAATCCTACCACTTCTGCACTGAATGAGAGGATAACTTTTTTTTTTTCACACGACTCCAAGCGGTGTGGCGGTAATCTAATGTCATGTCTGAATAATGGAACATTACTGACGCAAAGTGGCTTACTACATATATATTTGTCAATATTTTTTACTAATAACACACCATGAAACTGCGATCATTTATTAATGAATGAATTTTTTAAAAAACGCAATAGAGCGAGATATCCTTGTATTTTGTAACCTAAAATATATACATGTGTCTGAATCACTGCATGGGATGATAGGACTCAAATGAATGTGTTTTTGTAGACAAGATGGCCCAATCAGTGTAAAGGTTAATTAGGTCCATCCTACTTTGGTGTAACTGCATAAATAGCCAGAGACAGGAACTCTGGCGTCATCTAGCGGCATTCCGTGGCATCGCAAATACAAACACTGTACTGTACTAAATCTGTACGTACAAAATATCAACTCAAAAACTGAAATAAATAAATTATAAAGTCATTTAATTCACATATGACAACGAGTCCATACACTATCATGGGGCTGTAACCCCCCATAAATAATATTTTTTATGAAAATGAACGTTAAAGTAGCCAATGACCTCCTTTTCCCAGTAGGGGGCGTTCCGCAGCGCAGCGTTCCTGGTCGAAGAACTATGCGGAAATTACGTCACAAGAGAATGACGCTCTGTACCAGCTACCGAACTGCTACACAACAATATTGTGTACTCTCGCTTTTCTTTAGGGCTTTCGGGTCCAGTTCACTTTAAAAACCGACCCGCGTTTGTGGACTTTAAGTTGTCGACTGGCCCAGAAAGTAGACATTTAAGGGTTTTGTTGGCTCTAGCAGGAATGTAAGATAGCACAGAAGCTAACAAGAAGTTCTAGCCCTCCTCGCATCCAGCGAATTTAAGTCACGTGATGGCGTCGAACAGCGGATTTTAATCTGTTATTGTGATCTGCGATAATCCCTTTAGGTGGCGAGCTGCTTGGTCACTAGCCTTGAGCAGACGATGCTTACTGTGGTTTGTTGATGGGGCTTTTCAGGGTCATGATGCCGCCCAAGTTTCAGCTTTTGGCGCTCTTGACGTTTGGGGTGACCATGCTGTTTATTGAGAACCAGATCCAAAGACTGGACGAGTCGAGTGCCAAGCTAGGTAAGACGATCCACTCTGAAGACGAGCTGTTTACGTTGTTTTCGCTCAACCGTGCACCCGGGTATTGTATTGTGTAGTGCGATATGACTGGAAGCTACAGCCACAATAATAACACTGCTATGACTGTCAATCATAACTCAGCGTTATCTTTGTTTACACAGACAAGGCGCTTGCATTAGCTCTCATATTACGCTGGCATACGTCAAGAGGTCATGTGACTTTTGTTGTCGTCAAACCTGGAATTAGACACCCACACTGTAGGATCATACCGCCCTAGGTCAGTGGTTCCCAAACTTTGTACAGTGGATTTACTTGGACTTTTTGGTCCACTCAGGATGGTTGTAGTTTTAATCTGCATATTATTTTATTACCGAATTGAAGGAGAACGTTTGACATTCACAATAAAGCATTATCCAAAGTACTAAAAGACAAACAACCACTCGCAGCGAACTTACCCTTTTCACTGCTGCGCCCTGCCGGGATAGGAACACCAATATGAATGAACTCTTCAAGATGAAACACTCCTAATGCACAAAATAATCATCAAAATGATTTATCATAGGATGAACAACATCACGTGCTATGTCCTGTCTGTTTTCTGCTCCTTTTCCCTTGCGACATGAGGCGTTCAGGTGCACGCGTAATCAAGATTGTTGGCCGCTAATTGTTTTTAAGGTCACGTACCCCCATTACAATTGGCATACCCCTTGGGGTACACAAACCCTTTGGAAACCTAGACCTCAGATCTCACTCAATAACGCATTTTTTTTCCGCAGAGCGCGCCATGGCCAGACACGAGTTGGCGGCCGCGGCTGAGCCGCGGCACGGCGAAGACGGCGCTCGTGACCTCTCACCGCCCTCGGCGGAGGGCCGCCAGGAAGACGACGCGGTCATCATCTACAACAGAGTGCCCAAGACGGCCAGCACGTCCTTCACCAACATCGCCTACGACCTCTGCGCCAAGAACCGCTTCCACGTGCTGCACATCAACACCACTAAGAACAACCCCGTCATGTCTTTGCAGGACCAGGTCAGCTTTAACGCTGCTGTGTTTTGTTTGGACGTGTCAGCCTGCAAATGTGTCCTGCAGTTAATTCTCTAAAATTTCGCTGGGATTATTTGTCACAGCAAGAGTCCTGTTTTTTTCAAATACAATTTTCTCATTCGAATAGCACCTGTTTTGAATGTGGGCTATAGGAGCTACGGGGCCTTTTGTGTACAGTAGAGCTAAGCTTTTTGAGGGGGCCATCTTCTGGGACCACCCGCAAGTGGTGAAAAACAGAGTAATTGAAACACCTATAAAAATGTTTATTTTGACAACCTTAACACAAACCAACAGAAGGTCGTAAAAACAAATGCAACCAAAAATAACAAGTGACGGCACCACATGGATTATGTATGTATTGAAATAAACATACACACTAAATATACATCTAAAATTCTGTTGTTTTTTTTTAATACTGAGATGTATGAGGCATGCTAGGTAACTGTTGGAGAAGTGTGCTTGTAAGCTTCCCAGCATGCCTTGCGGGTAATACATGAGTATACAATGTGTGAGTAAGACTGTAAATACAAAAGGGACACCTCCTTAAGCATGTTGCCTTCCAGTACTTTCTGTGCAACTCGAGCTTTACCAGTCTATGGTACATAACATTTTTCTACCAAAAAAGGCATTTTCTTCCACAAACTTTTCATCAAAATTCACAAATTGTGTTTCTCTGTACTTGTGCGCCGTCCCACACTAAGTCGACTTGGTCTTTTGAGCACAGATGCGGTTTGTACGTAACGTTACCTTCTGGAGAGAGATGAAGCCGGGCTTCTACCACGGCCACGTCGCCTATCTGGACTTTTCCAAGTAAGATCCCACACATTCCACCAAGTAGGGTGTCAACGTGTCTGCTTGTGCTTACGCCAATGTGGGTCTCGGTGTTCAGGTACGCCGTGAAGGGCAAGCCGTTGTACATTAACGTGGTGCGAGACCCCATCGAGCGCCTGGTGTCGTATTACTACTTCCTGCGATTCGGAGACGACTACCGACCCGGCCTGCGGCGAAGGAAGCAAGGCGACAAAAAGGTCATTCTTTGTTCATCTTTTTTTTCTTGGAGTTTTTACTGTCATTCTTATTGTCTACTTTTACACAGAAAAAGAACACAATTTGTTACTGAAATCCTGGTAAACAGCCAAAATAATAAATAGTATACCATAATAATCATGGTTTGGCACATACTTTTGTTTTTAGGTCTTGGTTTGGTTCATTTTGGGTACACTATGGCGGGGGTTAGCCCCACAAAACCTATTTCACCACTAAATTGAAGGTAATGCGACAAACAGTGAGCTTGATTTTTTTTTTGTGCATATTCGTCGCACTCAAATGTTTAAGATTTAATAGATGTAAATATTAGTCAATGAAAATGCAGTTATTATGAAGTGAGGGGGAAAAAATCCAAATTAAAGGTATAAAACCGCTTCTAAAGCTTTGGGACTCCAGTGAACTACAGCGAGAGCCATTATCCACAAATAGTGAAAACATGGAACAGTGGTGAGCCTTCCCAGGAGTGCCCAGCCAACCAAAATCCAATAGCGCAGCGACGACTCATCTAAGAGGTCACAAAAGACCCCACAACAACGTCCAAATAACTGCGGGCCTAACTTGCCTCAGTTAAGGTCAGGGTTCATGACTCCACCTTAAGAAATAAACTGGGCAAAAACCTTTAAGACAGAAATCCAAGACAAAAAACACTTCTGAATATAAGGCATGTCTCAATTTTGCCACAAAACATCTTGATGATCCCTTTGAGGTCTGACGAGACAAAAGTTATACTTTTTGGAAGGTGTGTGTCCCGTTACATCTGGAAGGAGAATGACCTCAAGCTGAAAGCAACTTGGGTTTTACAGCAGGACAATGATCCAAAACACACCAGCAAGGCCACCTCTGAATGGCTGAAGAACATCCAAATGAACACTTTGGAGCGGCTTAGTCAAAGTCCTGACCTGAATCCTATTGAGATGCTGTGGCATGACCTTAAAAAGGCGCTTCATGCTGGAAAAGCCTCCAATGTGAATGAATGACAACAATTCTGCAAAGTGGGCCAAGATTCCTGTAAAAGACTCATTGCAAGTAATGGCAAATTCTTGATTGCAGTTTTTGCTGCTATGGGTGACTCAACCACTTATTAGCTTTGGCCTAAAATCACTTTTCCACACATTTTTTTCTCCCTTAATAATCAAAAGTTTCATTTAAAAACTGTGTTCACTTGTGTTGTCATTGACTAATATTTAAATTTGTTTGATGGCCTGAAACAGGCATGTGTGACAAATATGTCGTCCAATTTGCATAATTTTCCAGCAAAACAAATTGTTTCTTTTTTTGTGTAATTTTTTGTCATAAAACTGCATTTTAGGTGGGAGAGAGGCCCACAGCAGGACCCACTGCTCATGGAGAAGAGCCATAGATGCTTTTGTGTCAGCCTCCAAAAAGTTACGTGTTGCCTTTTTGAACAAGAGTATCCCGAGGGTTCTGATCACTCGCTAAATAAAGTGTAACATGGGAAGGAGTACCACAGGTTACTTAGCTTGGTTTGCCTGTTTCTTCATGCGGAGATACTGTTTGCCAAACATTTCTTATACATTTTGCAGACTTTTGATGAGTGCGTGGCATCAAGCGGCTCAGACTGCGCCCCGGAGAAGCTCTGGCTGCAGATCCCCTTCTTCTGTGGTCACCATTCAGAGTGTTGGTGAGCAAGCCCCGCCCCCAGCCCGTGTCATTCCACATAACCCGATGTCCATGCGACTTTGAACGACGTGACACACACAGACGTCATTGTCCACTGCTTGCGTGTTCTTTAATCGTTTAGGAATGTGGGCAGTCGATGGGCGCTGGAGCAGGCCAAGTACAACCTGGTGAACGAGTACCTGCTGGTGGGTGTGACTGAGGAGTTGGAGGACTTCATCATGATCCTAGAAGCCACTCTGCCACGCTTCTTCAAGGGAGCCACTGAGCTCTACAAGACAGGTACCAACTCAAGCTGCTTTCAAAGCCCACTTTTGGTACAAAAAACGACTTCTTTCCTCATATAGTGGCCTCGGCTTTACTAAGTGCTGTGGTGAAACAAAGTCTCGTCATGAATCCACACTTCCTTTTTAAAAAAGTAACAAGAGATGCCACGAGGTGTCAGTCGAAGAAACACCAAGCATGCCATCTGAAAACTGTATCACGTTTTTCAAACATACAGAATATTAATATTAGTGAAAAAACTTGCATATTTAAGCAAATTTTATGTATTTTGTTGTCTAAAATTAAGGGGGACCTATTATGGATTTTCTCTTTTATGACCTATAAATGTTGCTTTCTTGTGTTAAACGATGCCAACGTGATAATGACTTTGCCGAATTGGGAAGTGAGCCCTGAAAGCAGTTTTGGTTGAGGGAAAGCTAATTTTGTTTAGTTTTCCTAAAGAGGAAATCATCAGGCAGAAGTGCTTGAAGTAGAAGAAAGAAAAAAAATATGCTCATCTGTCACACGGGATTGTTTTTGTGAATATGGGCCAGTACAAAGCTGGACTATCCGCCAAACAGTTGCTAAAGTCCGACGCCTTTCCAACGTTAGTTGGTCGTGTTGAAACATCAGAAGAGCAAGTAACAATTGATCAGTGTTTATTTTGTGTAAGTATTTGGACAAAAACATTATAGAGTGTGCATACAGGGAGTGGAGGGAGTGTTATCTGCATGCATGCTAATTACAACCTCACCCATGTCTGGAGCTGCTAACAGCTGTTAAAAGTCGATGTTTTTAAAAGATAAATCACAGTTTACTATCAACCTCTGTACCGCCAAGTAGGAAGTGGGGTACGGCAGCTCTCCGGATGTCGGGAGCGCTTAGGAGTGTGACCAATCACAGCGGAGTGGGCTCGGTGGGAGGCGTTCTTGGGGCAGGGTCGGGGTGGAGTAAATGACACAGACCGTTTGGGTGGGAGGCAGGAACCCAAAGGAAACTCTGCAGGAAAAGACGCAGAGTCTGGAAGATGTACAAAGCTGTTCTATATGAGTCCAGAACTGACTACAAAGGGCCGAAAATGAGTATAATAGGTCTCCATAAACCACTGTCAAGCAGAATGACTAAATGAGTTAAAATACAAATGTATTTTCAAATTCTACACTGGTCACTAGGTGTCAATAATGTCACATTGATGAGACACTAGCCACTACAGGAAGGACGGTTTGTTATGTCTGCTATACTGGATAATAGGTAAAGGTGACTGTAGGAGTGTAATTTCATGTGTAGAGGGCTCTAATAATGTTAAAAACCGTATTTAGAAGGTCGTAAACAGGTTTACTTACAAAGAAAATATTCAGTATATAATTAAGGAATCCTACTTTGCAGAAGCATCACGGTATGGTCTGGAACCAGTTAACCGCGATAAACAAGGGATTTTACCGTACTCACAAAAAGTTTGGGACATGTGGCTTTTGGGTGACATTTCAGAATTAACCTAAAATGATCCCCGCTTTTTGTTGGGGTTACGATCTGGGACAAAATGTACTTGCATAAAAGTTTTTGGCATTATTTTTCAATTTTTGGATAAGAATCAAAACCTTTTTTTGGACTAAAAATCAGAATTGTGATGTGCAGGGATCCACTGCAATGCAATTCAGATTCAAGTGTTTTTTACAAAATACATTAGATTTTTCTTATTATTTATTGTAGTAATAAAAATCACATTTAAATGCCTGATACTCTCTGCTGCTGAGAAGCCCAGAATCCCAGTCACTATGTGAGGAAAGGCGGTAATTTCCTCTCTGATCCAGCGTGGATTGTGGCCTGCGCGAGGCCGTGAACTCCTCTTGTGTCGCTCCAGGAAAGAAGTCCCACCTGCGCAAGACCACCGAGAAGAAGCCCCCCACCAAGGAGACAATCAACAAGCTGCAGCAGTCCAAAGTCTGGAAGATCGAGAATGAGTTCTACGAGTTTGCGCTGGAGCAGTTTCAGTTTGTCCGCGCGCATGCCGTCAGGGAGAAGGACGGCGAGCTTTTGGTGCTGGCCCAGAGCTTCTTCTACGAGAAGATCTACCCCAAAGCCAATTGAGCAAAGTCGCGCACACTGGGAGGACACATCGGCAACATGCTGGATTCTTGCTGTTTGAACACTTTGGTGCACGGACAAACACTTTACGATTGTTTACAGGAAATGTCTACTTTTTACATCCTGTACTGTGAAATAGAATCGACTGATTGAGCACCTTTCAAGTGAATATATCACGCTGAGGACTTTTCTACACTACATTTAAGGTGCGCCAGTGCTTGTTTACACAAGTGAGACTGCAGTTAAAGGTGCTCAGACCAAATATCAGCGTAGAACCACACTAGAGCCACACCGTCTCTCTAGGGCTGTGCTGGCTCTTTTCTTCTTAAATGCACAGACATATTCGCAGATACACTACATCGACAGAAGTATTGGGACAGAAGATGGACCAGAGCTCTTTATTTTTTCAAGCCGTGGGAACACTTGTGGGTCCTGTTTGGTTCCTGGAGTACAAAGCAAGGTTCACGAAGGCATGATTGGAGGAGTTTGGTATGGAAGAGCTAGAACATTGGCGTCCTCCAACATCTTGTAGAAAGTCTTACCAGAAGAGTGGAGGAACTTTCATTTCCTTCGCCTTTCCCAATACTTTTGTCTCAACAGGTGGTTCTCAGTTTACGGCGTTCTGTGTTACGATGTTTCGTGGTTACAAACGTGCTTCCGTACCCATCCGTCCATCCATCATCTTACGGAGAAAACTCATTTCAGCCGCTTGTATCCGATCGATCTTGTTCTTTCGGTCATGACCCAAAGCTCATGACCATAGTTGCGGTTTGGAAGATGGATCGACCAGGAAATTGTGCTGGACGGAAGACTAGTGTAGAGTAACATGTCCATCATTAAAGAGAAAGATTGTTGGATGGTGGAGTCTGTGCACTCTCACAAGGACATCTGTGAGGAGATACGGTGTTTGTTGTTCCAGTATATCCTGGGACAGCTTTTTAAGAAAGCAGGACAACTCTGGCTGTCGTTGTATTACTATTTCATTCATTTTTTATATTATTGTGTTTTCTATGTGTGCAGTGTGAGGAGTGACTTAGGAGTTAATTTAGGTTCCAGCTTACACTAAAACTCCACTTACATGGAACTCGTTTGTAACCCGAGGACCACCTGCGTAGTGTACGCCACGCCAGTATTTTACCATTTTGGCGGTCCGTCGTCAAAATGTTGATTGGAAGTGGATCAGTGCAGGGTCTTTGAGCTGATAGTGCCTTTTTGCATTCTTCTTCTTCGCACAGCTTTGTGTTGGCACCGCAAAACCTTTTTCTATTTGCACGTCCGCTTACATTTTCAGACATAAACACGTACCTTCAAATGGCTTTCTTTTTCTTTGAATGTCTTATCAGGGGTGTTCATCCTCCACTATACAAAGACACACTTCTTGGTTTTTGGACCTCTTTCTTGAACACATTCTCCATTCGGGCCCCCTCATGGCTGAATAATTGCCTCACTAATTGCTGCATGTCGCTCATCAGGGTGCACTTAACCACCCAGACCTTCAGGGGGTGGGACAGGATGATCCACTGAAGTCTGCGGCGGTGCAGAGCGAGGAGGTGTGCGCTTAGGGAGAGGGTGGAAGCCATCACCGCTCCAGCGGTCCGTAGCCGCTTCCCCTGCTTTGTGGCCGCGGACACAAAGAGAGCCTGGCCCGTCTCAGGAAAAAATAGAACTCAATTATCAATTTTGCTGCAGGCATATTGGAACATTGTTTCATTAACGAGATGAATACAGTGGGATAATTACTCTATCTCAATTAGGGGGAAAAATAGCCTCTGTATTGATTGTGGCTGATGAGCTTGAAGGTTAATTAGGAACACAACATTTCCACAAATTCAATAATGTTTTCAAGCTCTCTCACTCAGATAAAGAATCTTCGTCAGCAACTTTGCCTTTTGTTTCATGAAAATAACCTGCAAGTCCTTTTTATCACACTTGCTGGGCTGCTCTCTTTCCCTGCCCCTAGAGGGCGCCGTGCCCCTGCCTCCCACTTCCCGCCAAGGTTCATTGAGCTCCATTAATGCACCTGAGCAAGGCCAAATGGAACAAACTAATAGCGCATTACCATTAACAATACAAATGACGCCATTAGGCACACTTGGCTCCCTGGCCGCGTGATGCCCATAAATAGTTTCACTTGGTCTTGGACAGTTTGTGTCCCACTTGCGTATAATGACGGCACTCACATTTCATCGAGAGCGCCCACGTTGCAGAATGTTCTGTGACGAGACACTTTGAGCCTCTTTGATGATGTGCCTCATCCTGCAGGATTGACCGCAGCCCAAACATGAGCACAATGTCTCCATTGCACTCGATACCGCTTTAATGACATAACGTGGATGATGGGCCCTCTGGATCACTTTAGGATGCTTGTTTTATTCTCCTGAGTGGACCAGAAGAGACCTGGCACAGTTTCTGACCGCAAAGTGGTTTCACTCCTGCTCCAGAAAACAACCAGAGCAGAGCCGAGGCAGCTTGTCCACCCACTCCATGGCCAAAGGGGACCGGGTGTGTGTACTACTTACCACTTGTTTTATGCAAAAAAAGAAGGGGGGGGTGAAGCCAGCGTGTCGGAGGCACTGGGCCAAGAAAGCCCGGTGCAGATGATGGATGCAGCTGATGGGGGGTGCAAAAATGATGGTCGCCATCATAAAGCTTGGCCAAATTCATCCCTTAATGGATACTTGCCTTCTGGTCTGATACACATTATAGGCCTGAATAGGATTAATGGGGAACTATGCTAAGCTCGCTGAGCTAAATGCTAGCATCAGTAAGCTAATGATTGTATTATCCCGTCATCCGTGCATCCTGGTTGTGCTCATTGCACACTATGATAAGTTTTTAAAAAATATTCATTTTTCTGAATAGTCATATTTTAGAAGGAAGTCATGTGTTGTAGTATGCATGCCAGGCCATAGTCATGGAAAACCCGATTCTTTTGACTTAACAGATCTTATGAGGCACTTACTGAAGTGAGTGGGCTACCCGATTAATTCAAGTCACCCGTGGCAGAGTGCATGCTTAGAAACTCAAACATGTACAGCCATTTACGCTCAGCAGTAACTCGGTAACTCAAGTCCTTGACGAGTTCTTGTGAGTGAGGGAAAGTCATCAACAAGGACTTGTGAGTCAGTAAAAACTTGAGTCTTTGTCAACCTGTGACTCAGTGAACTACATGTGAGTCCTTAAGTACTTAAAGTCAGTGACTCACAAGTGTTTGGGAATACTCTTGAGTCAGTAAAACTGGAGTCTTTGTCAACCAATGAGTCAGTCAAAGTCTTTGCAAGTCATTGCAAGCACTCGTAAGTCAGTGAAATAATAGCCTGGCGTGCAATACTGAGTACGTAAAACTTGAGTCGTCGTAAACCCGTGAGTAAGTAAAACTAAATTCTTTGTTGACTACTTGTGAGTCAGTGAAACTCGAGTCTTCATTGATTACCTGTGAGTCATTGGAACGTGAGTTTTTATGAACAGTCTTCAGTCGATGAAAAAAAAGTTTTGGCCAAACATTCGTGAGTCAGTAAAAATCAAATCTTTGTCAAGTTGGTTGTCGGAGGTCGTGAGTCAGTGACACAAGAATCCTTGCAAACACTCTTGAGTCAGTAAAACTTTAGTCGTTGTCAACCCGTGAGTGGGTGAAACTCAAGTCTTTGTTGACAACTTGTGAGTTAGTGAAACTCAAGTCTTCATTGATTACCCATGAGTCAGTGGAACATGAACCCTTCATGAACACTCGCAAGTCAGTAAAAATGTTGTCTTTGTCAAGTGAAACTGGAGTTCCCTCCAAGTATTTAAGTAAAACTTGATCTTTGTCCACCCACGAATCAGTGAAATTCGAAACTTGATTATTTATTGAATCAATGAAAAAAAGTTTTCGCCAAACACTCGTGAGTCAGTAAAAATACAGTCTTCGCCAAACCGTCCTAGGGTCTGTGGAACTCAAGTGGTTGTCAAACAGTCGTGAGTCAGTGACACACGAGTCCTTGCAGCGGCACACGAGTCTTGAGTCAAAACTTGAGTTGTCGTCACCCTGTGAATGAGTGAAACTCAAGTCGTTGTTGACTACTTTTGAG
The DNA here is from genome assembly GCA_024372805.1 of Oostethus manadensis. Taxonomy (NCBI): domain Eukaryota; kingdom Metazoa; phylum Chordata; class Actinopteri; order Syngnathiformes; family Syngnathidae; genus Oostethus; species Oostethus manadensis. Next base: position 2,507,447 of record QODF01000078.1, on the reverse strand, counting down.
TCGGTGAAACTTGAGTTTTAATTTAGTACACATGAGTACCTTTGCGATCACTCATGAGTCAATGAAACACTAGTCTTTGAAAATAGTCAGTAAAAATCAAGTCAATGGAACTCAAGTGGTTGTCAAATACTTGTGAGTCAGTGACACACGAGTATGTGTCAAGAGTGAGTGAAACTCAAGTCTTTGTTGACTATTTGCGAGTCTGTGAAACTTCAATGTTGGAATTCTTCCTTCCGCTTAATGAACCGCAGCTTCCCCAGTGCCGGCAGCACTCGTTCACCACCATGCTTGACTGTAGGCAAGACAGTTACAGTATCTTGCTACTCACTTGTGTTTTCAGCTTTTCAGACAATAAAGGCTGTGTGTTGACTCATTTTCCTGTGGATGTCCAAAGCCATGCCTCGACACAAGCTGTACACTGACTACTCTAAAGTACACTTTCTTTCACGTTGCCCCCTGACAAAGTATGCTGTGAGAGTGGGGACGTTTCCTTCAGGCCGTCCGTCCTCCAGCTCAGTAAAGGGTGGTCATATTGAAGCGTTTTTATTGAGACACTCTTATCAATTAAAGAGGAGGAGGAGGGCGATGAAGTAAAGAGATTGAACAGGCGTCCCATCCATCACGATGGATAGGCGGGAGGACATGATGTAATAGCTAATGGACAATGCTCGCGTGTGTTGAGCCCAGCGGGGGAAACTGACCCCTCACAGGAATCTCTCTCTGCTCCCGTTGATTAGATTGCGCTATTGTGGTTCGACCTTGGCGGAAGACGCCCTACGCTCGCGTCCCTCTTCCGCCATCCGGAGCGGCCATTTTTTATTTTTTTCAGGGTTCCTCCTGGAGGCTATAGGAGAGGAACGCAATCAGCAACTCAATCGTGGCCATTGTGTGGCGGTGCTGATGAGCTTTGCAGAGGAGATAATGGATTAAATTATTTATCCGCTAACCCTCCTGCGCCCCCCCCTCTCACCCCACCACCCGTTCCTCCCTCCTTGCCGCTCATTGTTGCCGCTGCTTTGAGCTGCTGCAGCGCAACACAAGCACAAGCTGAAGGCCTTGATCACTCGCTGCCTTTCATAGATCTAATTTTTCTAATTAGCGCCTGAATGCCCCCCCCCCACACACACACACCTCCTCGTCCTCGACACATTCCATGAGGTGAGCATGACTACGCTGAGACGAAAGCGGCTGCGTGATGATTCCGCTTACCATCTCATCAGGAGGCCGGCGCGCCGCGACCACATTGACGCACCCTTATGTGGCGGCCATGTTGGAAACTTACTGTTCATGTGACGTGTAGATGTGTAGGTCAGCAGGCACGGTTAGCTTTTTATTGTTTTTAACACACTCAAAGACGCTTTACACGGTAAAAGCAAACCCATACAAGTGTGCAAAGTAACAGTAGAAAGTGAAAACAAAAAAATTTGGAGTTCAGAACAAATAATAAATAACATAAGTAATTAAATACATAAACAGAATATTTTTGTAGTTAGAGCATCGACAACCTGTTCATAACTTTCTATATACGGGTTTTAACATATTTGGAGCCCTGAAGATGTGAAATAATATCCTAATAATTTCATAACATTACCGATGCCTACTGAGCAGAATACTATATATAACTTGGTTTTTCATATTTTTGACTGATAGTAGGCCGTAGTCAACCATGAATGTACAGCCTCAAGTGCCTGAGGCGGCAACCATGCAGAATCAACCAAAATGTAGGGACTCTAAAATTGCATTTAAATTTTATTTTAATGTATTGTTAATTATTATTTTTTTAATTTATTTATTTTTCAAATTAATTAAGTATTTAATTTGAATGTATTATTAAATAAATGTAACATAAATAATAAATGTATTATTTGGGGTTGACTTTTTTTGCGCCCAAAGGATTGGAATAGACCCACACAGGAAGTTCAATTCTCACATTCAAAGCGGTAAGACTCATCAGCTAGTTATGCCTCGCTTCTTTTTACACTTGCGTGCCACATAACTATGTACCTCTCCGGTGCAAATTACCTTTATTTGTCATTAAAGGAAAACAGGTAATCAAGATAGTGTTTTATTGCTCTCACGTTTTACTGACATAAAATTCAAATGAAAAAAATCACAAAATGATGAAAAAGGTTTTATTGCGCTCACTTAATAATACACTGTATTAATGCTGGTTAACTTCTTATTACACTAACACTTTAAGAATGCAGCTATGGTGCTTTGTTGATCATCATTGAAGTGTTTTATTATTCTTCTATTTTACTATTGATGTCAACCAACTCAATATGGCGCTGGAATGAACCATGCATATGTTCCAAAATGAGATATGAGGTGCCATCTGCAACACAAATCACCCTTTTGTCACGAAATGTATTTTGAAGAGGTCTCACTGCTTGTGGTTTGCAGAAGGTGGAGCACCAAAGTCCCTGCCACAATGGAGACGATGTGAATCCATGGAAAGTTTGAATTCTTCGTGACAACAAGCTAAAGTGCTAACATAGCGTGATGTTGTGCAGAGTGAGGCTAGCATGTACTGTAAGAAGTACAGCAGCAATGTGGCCTGCTTGTGTTTCATACTTTTCAAGTGCACGCCACCCCCCTTCCCTTCCTGACAACTGGCAACAAAGGGCCCATTGAGCGGCCATGGCGGCGGCGGCGAGGGGGCTTTGATGGCTAATCTGCATGCGTTTGTAGAGGGAAACTGGAGCCGGCTTCAAGGAAACAGGTGGAACTAATTACGATATCCCCACTCCTTCTTTCCTCTGGATTTCCTCTTGCTTTTGCTCTCCTACTTTCCACTCGCAATGTTTGCTTTTTCTCCACAAATTCCCCCGTGAGCCCTCGCTGTGGACACGCATCACAACCAAAACATTGTGAGTTTTGCTTTGTCCTGGCCTGTCCGGCATGAACCTTTTGCAGAAACGCATCAGGAAGTGGCTTCAATATCTTTCACACGTGCGTATTCGTGTCGGTGTTTGCTGCCATTAACCGGCACCACCGCTAGAGGGCTTTCCAGGTCGGCCATGTTCCAGAAAACTTGCAAATTGGACAGTTAACTATTTCCACATTGGAAACGTGCAATTGAATGTTAAAACACACAAAAGTAAATTTTTTAAACTGTTATAATGATTTGGAGTGCATAGGAAAGCGCTATTTGAGACTCAATATTTTCTGGAGTCACTCCGAAGTATAAATCGCATCAGTCAAAAATTGCATCGAGAGGAAAACAATTGTATATAAGTCACACTGAAATGTAATTCACATTTAGTTATATGGTAATCCATTGCTTTTGCGTTTAATTGGATCCAGACCTGACGGGGATTAGTGAATTTCCGTAAAATAGGATTTCTTATTTATAAATGGAATACTATAGTAATTAGAGCTTAGAAAGCCTGTTTACGATCCCTGCAAATATGCTTTTTGAAATTTGATTAGAGCCCTCTAGATAGGAAATAACACCCCTATAGTCACACTTACACGCAAACTGCTTAATATAGAAGACATAAAAAAGAAAAATAGGACGTGAATCAGACTCATGGTTGTGTGTGTTGCTGTGAATGTGTTCCACTGCTAGGGCAGCTGAGTGGGGTGAGGACAGGAAGTTTAAGGAAGTATCCATAGCTGCCCTGGGGTAGACTGACGGAAACGTGGCTGCCAATTTGTGCCCACTGCCTCTCCGACCATCACTGGTGCCAAGGTGGGTGAAATGTCTTGCCTGGTGACATAAACAACAATGACTGGGTGCCTTCTGGTTTCTGGACGATCTCCTCTAATGATGCGTGCGTGTTTATTTAGTGGCCGACACAGCAGCTATAATCTCCAAGCTATATATTACAACACCGGTGTCTAAAAGCATTTCTCATCTAATGCAGGTATCATAATTTTACATGTTTTTACATACAATTTTAGACAAGGCAGAAGCGTATTGTTAAGTATTCTGTAATGAAAAGCTTCTGTATCATTTAATTTGTGTAGTTTTTAAAAAATTGTACCCATACTGTAGCTCCTTGTTGACACATATCATATGATAAATGCACTTTTTCCACCACCACCACAGATAAATTACTGATATAAGCTTATCAATGCCAAGCACATGACTAGCTAGCAGCGGAGATGCATTTGGCTGCATGCTCAGCAGGAAGTATTTTAGTGCTCGCATGACCTGAGTGACTGTTGGCGAGGTGGCTGTAAATCATCAATTCAGCGCAGCAATGCGCCTCAAAACTGGTTGCCACTCCCGCTCGGAAGAAGAAGAAAACGCAACACCACTTTGCAGCGTCGTAAAGTTAATTTCAGGTTGGATATTTGGCCCATTAGCTACATTGTTAGGTCCCTGTCACTGTGCCTGGACTGCTGTGTCATGTTGCAGGGAGCTCCCATGGAAAGTGCCGCTTTAACCGCTGGTTGTTCATACTAGGGACCGTCAATAAATTACTATTGCACTAAACAAAAAAAAAGTCATATTCTAAATCACACCACAAATTGATTTACCCTAAAAGTATTTTGAAGACCCATTTTTTTCAATTTGATCTTTTATCAGGTGGACTGTTACAAAAGACAAATATATTGTTGGTCATGCTGTGAAATAAAGTAAATTCAGCAATTCTTTCATTGGAATATTTAGAATGCTTTGAAGAGCTATTTTCATAACCATAGTAAATTCGACAAATTTACGTTTGTAATTAAAGCTTATTATAAAAAAAATAGATCAAATCGAAAACCAAAAATGTGGATCGAAACATCCCTAGTTAGCACGCTCGATGTGCTTTGGGATATTTTTCCTGATGGAATCCAGAGGGCAAAGCAGAACAGAGGAGGGATTAATGATGCGTTCAATAAGGTATGGACCAATACACCTGGGTTGTAGCTTTTTGGAGTCCGTGTGGCGAGGCAGATCCACACCCCCGACAGCCACACCCTTTGTCCTGGTTTTTAATCCGGGGCAGCAGTGCGATGTCGGTTGGCCAGGCTTTGGTTCCACTCTGAAGTACGTTCCAAAGCTGCCCTGGTGTTGCGCCATGCCAAGCAGGCATTGTGTAGATGGCCGGACACAGAAGGGACTGCCGACTCCGAGACCAAAGAAGGGAACGCTGGAGGCTGGTTCTCATAGGCTGCATGACGAGAGTGTAGAGCTGATGTGAGTGTTGCAGGCATATTCAATCCAAGGTAAATTAAGCGCCCAAGAGGCGTGTTGCTGCTGGCGCATTAAACCTGGTTGGTCAGCCCCTTGGTACCCAGATGACAAGCTGAGCGACGCACCCAGCGCCTTGCAAAAGGCCTTCCAAACGGCTGAGGAAAATTGTGACCCCTGTTCCAAAACGACTTGGAGCCTGAACAAGTGGTGAACCAGCAGATCTGTTGTCTCAAGGGCCAAGGGCAGCTTGGGAAGGGCAACAAAGTGGGCTAATTTTGAAAAGCGGTCTACCATCGTCAGGATGACAGCGTTGCCATTGGAAGGTGGGAGGCTTGTAACAAAGTCTAGAGCAACATGGGACCCTGGATGGGAGGGAATGGGCAGTGGGCGTAGAAGTCCTGCCGGGGCCAGACGGGGGGGCTTATTCCGGGCACAGACTGAGCATGCAGCCACAAAATCCGTGGTGTCCTTGCGAAGATGGGGCCACCAGAAGCGCTGTGCGAGGAGGGAGATAGTACGCGAGACTACTGTATGCGACTTGTGTGCACAGTGCAGAACCTCGGAACAAAATCCTGGGACCACAAACAGACGTCCGGCGAGCAGTTTTTGGGAGGTGAGGAGTCCTTAAATGCCTCTGCAACACGCCTCTCAACATCCCACTGCAGGGCCATGAGTATGCAAGGCTGGGGCAAAATGGTCTCCTTGTGGTCTACTTCGACAGGTAGGGAGCGCAGCCTGCAGTGAGTCTTGCAGTTCTGGGAGCTGGGGCGGAATGTCAAGGTGAAGTCAAATCAAGTGAGGAATAGGGCCCAGCATGACTGACTAGGATTAAGTCTCTGTGCCAAGTGAAGGAGGTAAGCCAAGTTTTTGTCTGTACAATGAAGGGGACCTCCGAGCCCTGCAGCCAGTGCCTCTGCTCCTGCAATGCCAGGACTACAGGCAATAACTCCTTGTTGCCAATATCATAGTTCCGTTCGACGGGGGTCAGGTGGCGTGAGTAGAAGGCGCAGGGGTGCAGCTTGTGGTCGGAGATGGAGTGCTGGGAGAGGACCACTTCCGCGCCGGTGACGGAAGTATCAACCTTGACAAAATTTGAGATGAAGGGTCAGGGTGAATAAGCACGGGCGCAGCAGTGAAGAGGGTCATAATTTCATCAAACGCTGATTGGCTGTCTGGGGTCCACTGAAAAGGTACCTTAGTGTCAGGTGACTGTGCACATCCACCGGGGGCCCTTGATGAGTTGGGCTGGCAGTCGTGGAGCAATGACAATCAGGGCAGACAGGACAGGGCAGCGAGCTGCAGGTGAGCAGCAGGTGCACGGAACTCTATAGCGTAATCCATCATCCTGCGCCACCCTTGGCGAAGTTGAAACAGCGCACGTGACGCTTCTTGCCCTGGGGGGGTTTGCTGAAAAACTTGTTCCAGGGTCTTGGAGAAGGCAACATAGGATGAGCAGATGGCTGATTGACGTCCACCCTCAGCTCTAGCTTAAGCAGCAGCTTGTCCTGACAGGTGAGACGAGACAAAGGCGACTCGTGTGCGTTCTGAACGGAGGACCGCCGCTTATAATTCAGCTGCAGCTCACACTGTGTTAAGGAAGAGCGCACATCTCCGGTGTCGCCCGAAAAATGTTCGGTCCTTGAGATCACTGGACAGACGGCAGGTGAGAGGGTCTCAGGAGTCGCGGGAGGGACAGGCAGTCTCGGTGTGGCTCCGGTGGCCGGAAGTGGTGTGGAGGCAGCGTTGAGCTGCTCCGCCAACAGGAGGGTGTTGATCTGGTCCTCAAGAGCTTCCAACCTGTCGCTGAGCCATGCTGCTCATACAGGCACCCAGTGCGCCAACTTGTTCTTCCTGCTTGCCCAGACGCCAGTTTAAGAGGGTCCGCCTCGCGGACACCGGATTATTCTGTCACGCAATGGTGGGTGTGTCTGAACCCCAGATGCAGAGGCGAGAGGCAGGTGAGGTTTTACATGGTCTTAAATACAAAAAATGGCAACAAAAGGCAATGGTGGAAAAAGCAGCACCACGAAAAAAACCTTACAAAAACCTGGCGGAGTTGCTGGAGACGCTTGAAATAACTGGAGAATTATTCAGCTGGGGAGACACAGAACAAGGGTGTGTGGAGAAACTAATCAGGCGTCTTCCAGCAGGGAGCACTCAGCCTAAGTAAAATGTAAAATTACATTCAATATGAGACATGAACAATCGAAGCAGGAGCCTGGTTCGCATCGCCAGCAGTAAGTCGAGCTTGTTTCCGGTGAACATTGGCCTCCGCCAAGGCTGCCCTTTGTCGCCGATTCTGTTCATAATCTTTATGGACAGAATTTCTAGGCGCAGTCAAGGTGTTGAGGGAGTCCAGCTTGTTGACCTTAGGATCTCGTCTCTGCTATTTGCAGACGATGTGATCCTTATGGCCTCATCAGGCTGTGACTTTCAGCTTTTACTTGAGCTGTTTGCAGCTGAGTGTGAAGCTTCTGGTATGAGACTCAGCACCTTCAAATCCGAGGCCATGGTTTTCAGTCGGAAACTGTTGGACTGTACCCTCCTGGTTGGGAGTGAGGTCTTGCCTCAGGTGGAGGAGTTCAAGTATCTCGGCTTCTAGTTCACGAGTGAGGGAAGGTTGGAGCGTGGGATCAACAAACGGATCGGTGCAGCATCTGCAGTAATGCGGGCGCTGTACCGGACCGTCGTGGTGAAGAGAGAGCTGAGCCGGAAGGTAAACCTCTCTGTTTACCCATCGAGCTACGTTCCCACCCTCACCTATGGTCATGAGTTATGGGTCATGACCGAAAGAATGAGATCGCGGATACAAGCGGCGGAAATGAGTTTCCTTGGGTGGCTGGACTCACCCTAAGAGATAGGGTGAGGAGCTCGGCCATCCGGGAGGAGCTCAGAGTAGAGCCGCTTCTCCTTCACATCGAGAGAAGCCAGTTGAGGTGGCTTGGGCATCTAATCCGGATACCTCCTGGGTGCCTCCCTGGTGAGGTGTTTCGTGCATGCCCAGTCGGGAGAAGGGAAGGCCCCCGGGAAGGGGCCTTGGCGTCCTCCCGAGGGAGCTGGAAGAGGTTGCTGGGGACCGGGAAGTCTGGACTTCCCTACTGAAGCTGCTGCCCCCGCAACCCGGACCCGGATAAGCGGAGGAAAATGGATGGATGGATGGATGGAGACATGACATTATGTTGGGCCACAGTAGGGTGGTTGAGTGGGTAGCACATTGGCCTCACAGTCAGAAGGTTCAGGGTTCGAATCTCCGTTGGGCATCTCTGTGTGGAGTTTGTATGTTGTCCCCGTGCATGCGTGGGTTTTCTCCGGATACTCCGGTTTTCTCCCACATTCCAAAAACATCCATGTTAGGTTAAATGGCGACTCTAAATTGTCCATGAGTGTGAATGTTTGTTTATCTATATGTGCCCTGCGATTGACTGGTGACCAGTCCAGGGTGTACCCCGCCTCTCACCCAAAGTCAGCTGGGGTAGGCTCCAGCATTCCCGCGACCCTAATGAGGATAAGCGGTATAGAAAATGAATGAATGAATGACATTATGTTACTTTACCCCAGTGGTTTTCAAACTGGGAGGCGCGCCCCTTAGGCGGACCCCGGCGTTATGACAGGGGGGTGCAGGGCCACCTCGAATGCTATTCATTATTACTGTATTTTTTGGGGGAGGGTGCGTTGAAAGTCATTTTATCTCCAAAAGTGGTTAGTTTGGAACTCGTTTTGGTCCCACGGGGAAGTGGATATTACGTCCATTGGGTACGTACCCATTTTTTCAAGTGTCTGTTGTTGTCAACAAGGTCATTATACTAATTACAGTATGTCTTGTCCTCCAAACACTATATATAAATTCAAGTTTGTGTCAAATAGTATAAAAATTGTTTCAGGTGAAGTCAAATCTAGTGAGGAATTGAAACGTGTACAGTTAATCCATGTGACTGGTATCAGTATTGGCCTATCTCACTCATGGTTGATCGAAATCTGCAGCATAAAACCCTGATCGGAGCACCCCTACCTAATACTGCATGTCGGGTTCCGGAACCAACTAACCGGTGTAAACATGGGACGACTGTATAAGGCATTCAGAAATTTCATGGTATGTAGTATTCTACACTGGTCACTAGGTATCAGTAATGTTACAGTACTGTTCAGTGAGACACACAGGAACCAGACTTGATCTGAACACGTGCTACTGTTACAGTAACAATATTAATAATGTAGAAGGCCGTAAACAGGTTTTCCATGTTCTAACTATGAAAATATTCCATTTATTAATAAGGAATGCTACTTTGCGAAAATTCACTTTTTTGGAATGTTTGGAACAAATTAACCGCCATGAACCAGGGATTACTGTACCCCCAGATTTTCTGGAGATAATAGAATTGATTTTTGGATGCAAGAATTTGAAAAAAGTCTAATTTATTTCATATATCACCCAAATGAGTCGCTTTTATCTATTTAAAAAACTTCTATTTTAAAAAAAGCATTTTATGTCATTTATTTCTGCATTTTTTTTAATTCCGAAAATTAACCAAATAGTGCACCTCAAGTAACGGGACGAAACTGAAGGTACATTTTAGTGTATTGTGACACCCCTAGCATCTTCTGAATACCTTATATTTGTATTTTACTCCATTTAACAACTCTTATGCTTAAAATTGCTTACAGTAGTTTAGGCCGTAAAATTTGCTCAAATATGTGTATATTTTTTAGTAATAATAGGCGATATTCAAACTCGAAACATTGTGATTTGTCAAAATATTTTTGAAAAACCGTGATAGAGTGACGCGGGATTACTGTGTCGCCCAAGGGGTCGGCAACCTTTAGCGTAAAAAAAATCTGCAAAATTACTGCAGAAGTTATATTTTTAGAAGGTGCTGTTGGCCAGTAAAAAAAAATCAATCACGGGCCGCAAATGGCTACATAGTTGATCGTTTCCCATTGAGTTGACTCACCAGAAAACACTGCCCCTGGCACGCCGGTGGAGAATTACACGGCACACGATCAACTCCAGCGCAGAACTTTCAAAGAGATGGCTTAGTGAAAGCAGAAACCTGGTGGAGCCACAGGAGGATAAAAGAGCCCGGATATAAACTATCACACGGGTGCACAGTCTAAAAATTCTTTTTTACAAGAATGTAAAAATTAGCAGTAATTTTACAAGAATCCACTCAAACTATTAAGAGGAGAAAGAAAATTTATCATTTTGGGTGACTAACGTAATAAAATGAGGGGAAAAAACATAGTTTTAGTTGCATAGAGTTGAAATATGAAAGAAAAATAGTTTTTTTTGTGTATATAAACTTGAGCATTGGTATATTTTTTGTTTTCCGGAGAGCTAAAGACCCACCTCACTGTCACTTCTCCTCTGCACTGGCCATCTCTTATTTGTGAAGCATGGCGGGGGTGGCGTTGAGGGGCTGGAGCCCACCTTTCACCCTTGACCAAGCTGCAGAATCAAAGCATGTTGGTCAAGAGGAGAAGAATGCAGATTTACTTTAGATATATGGAGTCTTTTGGGATGAAATGAGCAGGATATGAGCCCGTTTAGAATATTTTTGTTGTGGTTTAGCCTTTTGCAGTTTTTAAAGATGTTTTAAATCCAAATCCTGTGGAACAGTGTATGGTTTTTGGACAATGGATGATTTAAATTCAAACTCCATGAAAGCGGGACGGGGCTATTAACCGATGCCTTTAGAGCTCCATCTTTTCCTCTCCATTATCTCCGCTGTCGAGTCCTTGATCTCTCCTTTGCACCCAAAACGCGGCGTCATTAATTTGCTGCGCGTCATGTTTTTTCGCTCGCCACGTCAGACTTCTTTCCGTCATCAAACTCGCAGGTGACGCTCGGGCAGGCCCGAAGCGAGACGTCCTGTAACAACACATTCCAAAGTCTCGGTTTCACGTGCGGCTTAGCTGGAAAGCAAAACAGTCCCTGCACTAACAAAAGCGTTATTGCTTCGTGATGAATCGGAGCGGCACATCTGCAAGCAATAGGCGGCCAGGTGGGACGAGCCAGACTGGCACAGCGCGGAGTTTGTCGCGCTAATGCGCTGCAAACGCGCCGAGGCCTTTGAGGTCCCCGTAGCGCGTCCCACCCGAGGGTCAGCCACGGTGAATGAAACAAATCTGCAGCGAAACAAAGCGGCGCCCTCAGTTTGCTCGCACAAAGCTCCTAATTTTGCCACGTTGCCTTGGCGATCTTTTTGAGTTCCTTCTCCTCCTTGCCTAACAGGAGAGGTTTAATGAAAGCATAGCCGAACACCAAAAGAATGATCACAGTACATTTTCACAAAGTAGGATTCCTAGTTAGAGCATAGGAAACATATTTACCATCTTTTAAATGCAAGGTTTAACGGTAGTGCCCTCTAGTCATAAATGAACACCCCTATAGTCACCTTTACACTTCTGTTACCAAATATAGTAGAGCAAATAAGACATAAATAGGCCTTGTGTTCATGTGTTGTTCCAGTGCTACTGCTAGGGGAGCCCAGTGGGGGCGGACAGGAAATGACGGCATGGGTTCAGAGTTGACCTCTAGCTTGCTATTCACCCATCATTGTATTTGTGTGCATTTTTGACTAACAGGCCATATTCAACATCTTTGAATGCGTCTTCTGAATACCTTATATTTGTATTTTATTTCATTTAGCCATTTTTCTGCTTGAAAATGCTTAATTTAAGCAAAAATGCAATTAAATAATAAATATGCTTAAATATGCAAATTTTTGACTAATAGGTCATATTCAGCATCTTTGAATGCGTCTTCTGAATACCTTATATTTGTATTTTACTTAATCTAGCCATTTTTATGCTTGAAAATGCTTCATTTAGGCTAAATTACTATTAAAAATACTGTTAAATATTACTGTAAAATATTAAATATGCCCATTTTTTACTAACAGGCCATATTCAACATTTTTGATTGGGCCTTCTGAACACCTTATATATGTATTTTACTTTATTTAGCCATTTTTGTGCTTGAAAGTGCTTCATTTAGGCAAAAATACTATTAAATATGCTTAAATGTTTTGACTAACAGGCTATATTCAACATTTTTGAATGAGTCTTCTGAAATTTGTATTTTACTTCATTTAGCCATTTTAATGCTTGAAAATGTTTCATTTAGGCAAAAATACTATTCAAAATACTGTTAAATATTACTATTAAATATTAAATATACATGATTTTGACTAACAAGATTACTGTGTAGCTTATTGCACGGGTGTCCGAAGTCCAGCCCAGAGACCATTTGTGGTCTTTGGCTGTTTTTTTATTTGCCAGCAGCACATTTAAAAAATATTATTCAACAAGAAAACTGACATTTTCCAAGAATAAGTTCAAAATATGAAGATAATTTAATAACTTTAAAAAATGATGCGAATAACAAATGAATATGGGAAAATAACTTAATTTTAGTTGCTTAGAGTTGAAATATTAAAGAAAAAAAAGGGCTTGTTTTCAAGTCATAACTTTTTGGGCTAGGCTATGAAGGTTATTATTATTATTAAAGTTTGGAAAAAACTGCAAAAATGGGGAGGAGGGGGAAGAAAAGAGCGAAATTGATCGGCAAGGGTGGTAAGTTGGCAACACGGATCCCTTCTCGTCTTCTTCTACGGCAGCCCAGTTATGTGCTTATTATGCGTGAGAGTGAATTCAAATTTGTGCGAGCCTCGTAGCGTTGGCTGTTGTTTGTTTGGCGATAGGACGATGGTGAGGTTCCGACTTTCCCAGGATCCCCAGACAGGTCCTGGCTTGAAAGCAGACGAGGGGACGTCAAAATTGGCTTCTTTTCATCGAGCCCCAGAATGATCCCCATTTGCCTTTCTCCAGCCTCGTCCGTCAGCGGGACGTGATCAAAAAGGGATACGTCTTGGAGTGTCCCCCGCTCCCTCCTGCGCCTGGGAGATGAGTGTCTCTCGCTGTCCCGCTGCAATCACTTCCTGTCAGCCAGGAAGCTCCGAACAAAGGCCTGCCTCTTCCTCCCGAGAGTGCAGAAAGAGAAATGCAACACATATTTACGAGATTATCCAGCATCTCCTGTTTCATTTTAATGAATGAAAGAGTTGTTTCGTTTTTGCGTACATCAAATGTGTGTCTACTCTCTTGTCCAGGACCAGGAGGAGGAGGGGGTGACAGCTAAATGACGCCCGGGAAGCCTCTGTGTTACGAAGTTTCAAAAGCAAAACACTCCTCAAACTATCCCTGAAAGTGTTGAAATTCGCTTTCAAATGTACACGACAAACACAAAAAGACTGACTATATAAATGTAATATGTTGTTTGTCTACATGTGCCCTGCGATTGGCTGGCGACAAGTCCAGGGTATACTCCGCCTCTTGCCCAAAGTCGGCTGGGATAGGCTCCAGCCTACCCCTGCGACCCTAGTGGGGACAAGTGGCATAGAGAAAAAATAAATTAATGTAATATTTTATTAACTGATATATAATAAATGATAATACAGTATAACATTGATGCATCACTGATAGTAAACGAGGGATTCAAACAGTATGATGTCAAATCCATATATATATATATATACCATATATACAGTAGTGTTTCAGATAATAGCAGTCCAATGTGACTAACCAGTTGAATCACTGTTATTAGCATATTTTTATTGTTACATGGCAAACAAGTCACCAGAAGGTGCAGTAGATTCTCAGAAAACAAACAAGACCCAGCATTCATGATGTGCATGCCCTTAAGGCTGTGCAGTTGGACAATTAGTATAAATGGGGTTGTGTTAAAAAAAATAGCAGTGTGGCATTTGATCAGTCATCAATTTTGTGAAAAACAAGTGTGAATCAGGTGAGGAACAACTAGAATGGAAAAGGCTCAGCTAATGATCAGCTCCAGTTTAATCAAAGACAGTCTGGAGTTACCTGTAAGTACTGTGACAGTTAGAAGACATCTGTGTGACGCTAATCTATTTGCAAGAATCCCCCGCAAGAAGTCCCTCTGTTAAAAAAAGAACACATCAACTGGCCTAAAGAGAAATGGAGAAAAATTTTGTGGACTGATGAGAGTAAAATTGTTCTTTTTGGGTCAAAGGGCCACAGACAGTTTGTGAGACGACCACCAAACTTTGAATTCAAGCCACAGTACATAGTGAAGACAGTGAAGCATCATGTTTCTCCTACCCAAACACACTAGTAAACCAGCAATATCTTGGTTCCAAACCAACAAAATGAATGTTATGGAGGGGCCAGCCCAATTCTCGGACCTTAATCCAATGGAGAACTTGTGGGGTGACATCAGCAATGCTGTTTGTGAAGCAAAACTAAGAAATGTTGATGAATTGTGGAATGTTGTTAAAGAATGTTGGAGTGGAATAACAGCCGAAAGATGCCACAAGTTGATTGAGTCCATGCCACACAGATGTGAAGCAGTTATAAAAAAAACTACTAGTAACTTGTTTGCCATGTAGCAAAAAATAAATTATATATTAATTTGCATTTATTCACATACATTATATTTACACATTAGACATTTTACATTGAATATCTAATCTCTCAAGTGCTGAAATAAATGTAAATACTGTACATGTGTAAATGTTTAATACATGTCGTTTAAGTGTTTTTGGCCCACCCACCCATATCTATGCATAAAGAATACACTATTAAGTGTTTCCGATTAAATAGGGATGCATTCGTGATGATTTTTTCTTTTTAAAGTGTTGTTAGAAAGACAAAGTTCCTTCTTTGTACACTGCAAGATATCCCAGCAGACATTGCAATGGAAAGGGTGCAGCTGCCCTGTCACATTCTGGCAAACGCTAACCGCGGCGCCGAGGCCGCTGAAGGAAAACGTCCTTTGCGCCGATTTACTGACGTTGTCCACCACCCAAAGTTTGGCTCAAAAGAGTGAGGCACTGCTTTGTATTTGTTGGCCACAGCAGCTGGAAGCGTGCAAAAGGACCGCGTTGGGTTTTCCCTCCCTCCAAAAACAACCGCTTTGCTCTCATTTGCAGGACGTTTGCGGCAGCGGGCGAACGTTCCCATCTCGTTCTCCCAATGGCCAGACGTCAACAGCCACGGGGAGCGTCGGCCCATCTGTGTTTTCTCGGACCGCCCGTGTGACACAGCGCCGGGTTTCGGGGTGGGGGTATCATGTGGGGGCGAGGGCCTGAAGGTGCAAAGGAAATGAAAGGAGGGATTGTCTTTATTTTGGCTCCAAGGTTGTTTTCAAGGTCACAGCGGGACAGAATCAAGGTGCCGCAAAGTTAATTTACTTTGGCTGCTAATGGTGTTGTTGGTTTGGTTACCTTTTGCTTCTGGAGGCTTTTTCTACAAACCACAAACTTGAACATCTCCTCCAGAATGGAATTAGTGCAAAAAGTGTGGAGGCAGAGGTCCTCCGAGGGATATTGTCTTTCTCTCTCAAGGGAAAGTAAACAAATATATTTCATAAATGAGGCTGAGCAGCAGAGCTTTACACTGGTAAATAGGGTGTCTGATTGACAGATTGACCCACCTGACCATGACCGTCAGGGCTTGCGTCTTACAACCACCCCTACCTTCTATAACCATGGGACAGGAGGCGTGTCCGAGGAGATTGTTTGTGTGGCCGCGCGACTGCGTTGTCTGCCGGTAGTAATCCTCCATGCTCTGAGACACTTCATCACTTACTGTCTTCGCCGACGACAATAACACACAAGAGAAAATGCAAGACAACGCGATTTTGTGACAAATAACGTGGACGTTTACAGTAATGTCATTGGTCAAGTTGTTGCTGTACTTGTTTGTAAATTATCTTTGACATTTAAACACACGAAAACCCTTGTTGGGCTCATTGAAGACTTCAAATTATCTTCCATATTTTTTGAAAAACCTGGTGCTTAAAACTGTTTAAGCACCTTCTTTCAACATGTTTAAGCATGTTTACGACAACACCAATGTTCAGCATTCAACTAACCGAAATTGCCTTTTTTGTTAACAAGAGACTAATACCTCTTTGACTTCTTTAATACGTCTTTCAGTTTCATTAAAGCAGTTTTGGATGGCTAGTTTAGTTTAGTTTAAGCGGACTTCCTTATATGGGCAACGTTGAGCAGCGGCTCGATTGTGAGGGAAAGCTAATTTTGTTTAGCTTTCCTAAAGAGGCAAGCATCAGGCGGAAGTGCTTGGAGTTGCTGATTCCTGGCCAGCAAGATAAAAATATGTATGTATGTATGTTTAGCCATTTTGTCAGACGTTGAGAAATGTCTTTGATTTTTACAAAAACACTGACTTTCACCTCTCCTGGGACTCGTATGCCCTCACTGATCACGACTCCTCTGGGATGTTTCTGACACACTAACGTAAATTGTCATCATTATGGGAAGGTTCTAGAAGACGGTAAAATGTTTTTGTTTCGGCTAAAACATATACATTTGGTTTTTGATGTTGAAAACACGCACGTTCAGGTTCATTACAATGCTCGGAATTGTCTTTGACCTTGACAAAGACACACAGGTTAAGTTCAATGTCTTGGATGATTGTCAAAAGGTGGACCCTATGTTCAGTTGATCTGAGAATCAAAGTTGTTGTCGTTGTTGTATGTAAAGTTTACCCGAGACTCAGAATTGCCTTTTACAAGTACAGGCCCTGCTTCTTCTGAGATTAAAAAATTGGCCTCTTTAAACATGTAAACACTTGACAACGTGACAACACGTATGTTTTTGTGTTACGAAACATCAAGAAGACACAGAGATGGTTTTGATTGTATGAAAACGCACATATTCAGTTCTGTGACACGAAGACATTGATGATAATGATTACACATTAAGTTCTTTAAAAGCTAAAAAATTGATGTTGGCAAAAACACATACATTAGGTTCCATGTATTGGATGATCACGGAAACATTTACTGTATGTTTGGTTCATGTAAAATGTGTACAAACTTAAGTCCTCAATGATCATGAAAACACTTTTTGAGGATGTTTCTGGCAACACGCATGTTAGTTTCAACAAACCTAAATTGTCTTTTTGTTATGAAAAGGTTCCAGAAGACGATAACGTGTTTTTTGATTTTATGAAAATGCGCACGTTGAGTTCCATACATCCATTTTTTATGCCACTTATCCGCATTAAGATCGCGGGGGTATGGTAGAGCCTATCCCAGCTGACTTCAGGCGACTAAACCAGGGTGTACCTGGTCAACCATTCAATCACACAAACAATGGACAATGTAGAGTCGCCAGTTACAGTAAACCAATTCCAAGATGCCAAGTGGGGATTCAAACCCAGGCCTTCCAGATCTGACTGTGTGGCCAAAGCTCACTCACGTTTCTCAGGTTCAGAATTGTCCTCTGACAATCAAAGATATGAACTGTAGATTTGGTTGAAAAGGACATGATCTTTTGTGAAATTCAATTTGATCTAAGGTAAAACAAGGCTTACAAAAACACTTCAAGCTGTAGATTGCCTTTGATGGTCACAAACATAGATTACAGGGTCATTTGTCTTCTGTGTTTATGAAAAAACACATACGTTATCTTCCATGAGACGCTGAAGTGTCTTTGATGGTTGGGAAAACACGTATGTCTAAATGTTCTCAAAATTACGTACGTCAGGCGCTGCTTACGTCAATGTTCACCCAAGACCGGAAATTGTTTATAAAAACATACGTTAGGTCACCTAGGAGGATGGATGGACTTTTTTGATATCAGTGTTTTTGTCCATGGACGTCTTCTCGGTGTTTAGTGTCACTGGAGTGTTCAGGACATTTGTGTCTCTTTGCAGTCTTCATGGAGGGTACAGGATCCCCCCCACACACCGCCGCACCCTCCCCGTCCCTCTGTGGTCCATTGTGGAACTTTGTAATTGGCTGTGTGTTCATGACAAAAGAGGCTCATGGAGAGACCCTGATGAGAAACTGCCTCAATCCAGCCCCTTTGTTTCTGGATGGCCTTAATTAGAAGGGCTGTAAAGAGCCCAAGAGCCAAACACAGAGCGTATTAGGTTTCACTCTCGTCCTTTGTTGTACTCACGTCGTCTTCTTTTTTTAATTTGAGGGGCAAAGACAATTTAGAGTGACGACAGCGACTGAAGAGGGCCACCTTTAGAGCCTTCAATGAGCTTTATTATTATTATTTGGGATATTTCTAGGAGAGGCTGCACGGTGACCTAGTGGTTAGCATGTCGGCCACACAGTCTGGAGAGTGGGAAGATCTAGGTTTAAATCTCCGTTTGGGTATCTCTGTGGGAAGTTTGCGTGTTCTCTCCGTGCGTGGGGTTTTCTCCGTGTACTCCGGTTTCCTCCCACATTCCAAAAATATGCATGTTAGGTTCATTGAAGACTCTAAATTGCCAATATGTTAAAGTGGCAGTGAGTATTTAAACGCTATTCAACCTACAGAGCATGTAGTAGGTTGACTTTCATGGGTTCATTTAGTCACGTTTTTTCTGAAATATATTAAATAAATCAGGCTATTTTGTGGTTGAATACTGCCCCTTATTAATCAAACAATGTGCATATTTTATTTTTAGGAAATCTTGTGTATTTTTGCATAAACTAAGCATTTTCAAGCATAAAAATGAATAAATGTAGTAAAATATGATGTAATAATGTTTAAAGGTCACTATAGGGGTGTTATGTCATGTCTGGACTGCTCTAATTGTGTTAAAAACCTTGTTTAGAAGGTCGTAAACAAGTTTTCTATGCTCTTACTACCAAAATATTTGATTTATAAATGAGGAATCGTGCTTTGCGGAAAATTAGTTGTGAATTCAACTGTTATAATCGAGGGGGCACTGTATGTTTTAGGACCTGCTACTTGTAGAGAAGAGCGACACACGTGCAAAAATGGTCTAATATGACCAGAAAAGTTACTAAATTGTTTTGAAAAGAGTAGAAGGGTGAGATTGTCAAGTTCTTTTGGACTTACACCAGCCTGCACTTGAAGAGGCCGAGATGATCGCAGAGAACGCTTATCATCTTAACTCCAGTAGAGTTTCTTGAGTTTTATTTCCCACTTCAGCTATTTACAAGAGCACGGGTTAAGTTTATACCCTTAAATCAAAGAGGAATGGCATCAAATTACTACTCAAGACTAAACACGGCTGTAACTTGCGTACCAATGCTTTCTCTCGTTACAGCATTTCACTAGTCGGTGACATTTGAATAGTCTTTACGTTGATCTTTGAGTCGTACTTTCTGTTTGCCAAGGGTTTACTTTACACAGCCACCTAGCATCATATATTGCATGTCATTGTTATGTACAAATGGTTTTCACCTCACAGATGTGGTTTTTTTGCCTCAGTAATGGAGTTGGGACCATTGGTTGCGTTGTGCAGATGTCAGCTTGAAACACAGCCGACTGTTAGAATTCCTATTATGGCAAGAACCAATCAGCTAAGTCGAGAGAAACGAGTGGTCATCATTACTTTTAGAAATGAAGGTCGGTCAGTCAGAAAAAATTTCAAATTTCAGTCCATTTGCCATCATAATTTGTATCAAGGGTTTGAAAGATGTGCACTTTTAGCATCATAATCAACATAACAGTTGTGCAGTAGATTCTCAGAAAACAAACAAGACCCAGCATTCATGATATGCACGCTCTTAAGGCTGTGCAATTGGCCAATTACTGTAGTTGAAAGGGGTGTGTTTAAAAAATAGCAATGTCTGCCGTTGACTTTACAAACTCAAAAGTATTCTGTACACACGTTTTTTAGGCTTTGGCAATTCTGTGAATGACTAAACTAATATTTAGTTTTTTAGAACTGCCTCACATCTGTGTGGCATGGACTCAACCAACTTGTGGCACCTTTCAGCTGTTACTCCACTCCAACATTCTTTAACAACATTCCACTATTCATCCACATTTCTTGGTTTTGCTTCACAAACAGCATTTTTGATGTCACCCCACAAGTTCTCCATTGGATTAAGGTCAGAGGATTGGGCTGGCCACTCCACGCAGACGTCTTGTAACTCACAGTACTTACAGGTAACTCCAGACTGTCTTTGATAATCCTGGAGCTGATCATTGGCTGAGCCTTTGCCATTCTGGTTATTCTTTGATCCATTTTGATGTTTGTCTTCCTAATCTACTGCACCTACTGGTAACTTGTTTGCCATGTAGCAATAAAAATATACTAATAACAGTACTTCATCTGGATAGTCACATTGCACTGCTATTATTTGACTGAACACTGATTACTCTTTAAATAAAGTGTAATGATTTTGGGAAAGGGTAGCGTGTATTGATAAGGGTAATACATTGTGTGTTTTTTATTCGTTAGCTTTTTGTTACTTTTTGCACCCTGAGTGAAGTAGTGACCACTGTGCAGTAAAAATGCGGATCTGCTAAGGCACAAATAAATAAATACATGTATGGGAAACACCGCTGGGGGTCATTTTGGGCTGGAAGCATGTTTTTTTGTAATTGGCCTTGGGCATATTACATATTACACTAATACCAATTTGCTTGTCGGTTGTGACACAAAGCTAAGATGCCAATGTCAATGTCAGTTAGTTAGTTTTAGCATCTTTAATGCACAAAATGTACAAAACTTTGGACACCCATCGCGTGGCCTCGCCATCTACCCGCTGGCGCTCCGCAAGGCGTGGAGCCAATCAGCCGGCCTCGTTAAATGAGGACAGACCCATTGCAAGCCTGCATGTCATTGAAATGCACATAATGAGGCCCCGGCTAATCACCCCAGTGGAAGGCGGCTCGTGACTGGCTGAGCCAAACAGTGGAGATAATCACTTGACATGAATAGCCCTAAGAGTAATCATTTACCTGTCGAGTTTTACATACAAGTCAATCACCTCGTTCTCCCAGCCAACATGGCGGCGGCGGCGTGGAACACTATTTAGCGGGGATGTTGCGCCGTATGAGGGTGATGGGGGCAATCAAGCAGGGGGGGGGGCTTCTCGGTGGGAAGTTCCTGCAAACAGAGTGCACCCACTTTTTAAACTCCATTTGTCTTGTTAATGCTCCCCTCTGATTACCTGATTGCACTGGATGACTGTGGAGAAATCTGATTGCGTAAAATTATATAGAGCAAACTTTTGATTGGGAAGGGATTGAGCACGCTCGCTGCCATTGACGGGCTTTGTGAAATTTGGCCTTGCTGATTCAAAATCAGCTAAGTGTCATGTCCCGTAATTGTAATCAGAACTCCCGCCCTCCCCCCCTCCTCCGTTTCATTCTTGTTCTGCCGCACGACAACGCTGTTCACACGCCAAGTCGGCATTACGCACAAATACACTTTAAACACTCGTTATTGTGACACCGGTTATGCATGTTGGCAGTTTGATAACAATCTTAAGCTTCTTAAGTTACTGTTTTATTTTGATGCTATTGTTCCCATAGAAGTAAACTGTGGCCATTGTCTTTAACTCGTCATGATATGTGCTGAGTCATATTTGAGAGTTCGTAACGGCCATGCAAGTGTAAAAAGAAGTCAACCACGATGTCTCAGTTGTTTAAACGTGTCGGGAAAGTGTGGGCTTAATTCATGTTGAACATGCATACACGCTACAGTAGTGTTCAAAATAATAGCAGTGCAATGTGATTAACCAGATTAATCAGTGTTATCAGTACTGTATATGTTTATGGCTACATGGCAAACAAGTTAGCAGTAGGTGCAGTAGATTCTCAGAAAACAAGACCCAGCATTCATGATATGCACGCTGTTAAGTCTGTGCAATTGGGCAATTAGTTGAAAGGGGGGTGTTCAATGAGTGATCAGTGATAAATTTAGTAAAAAAAAAACAGGTGTGAATCAGGTGACCCCTATTTAGGATGAAACCAGCCATTGTTCCACAAAATGGATGGAAGAGTAACCAGAATGGCAAAGGCTCAGCCAATGATCAGCTCCAGGACGATCAAAGACAGTCTGGAGTGACCTGTAAGTACTGTGACAGTTATAAGACTGTCACTATAAGTCTGTGTGAAGCTAATCTATTTACAAGAATGCTCTGCAAAGTGCCTCTGTTAAAAAAAAAGGCATGTACAGAAAAGGTTACAATTTGCCAAAGGACACATGAACTGGCCTAAAAAGAAATGGAGGAACATTTTGTGGACTGATGAGTAAAAGTTGTTATTTTTGAGTCCGAGGGCCGCAGACGACCCTCAAACTTAGCTTCAAATTTAGCGACTTCACTCTATCACTGTTTTTCAGAAACAAAAATTAGTCAACCCTGCTGTTTTGTTTGTGAATACGGCAAATATTTTGTCAAAAATACACACAATTTTGCATATTTTCTGCCTAAATGGAGCCCTTTCACGCATAAAAAGGGCTAACTAATGTCAAATTCAAACATAAGGCATTCAGAAGATGCATTCAAAGAGGCTGCTAAGATATGCAGTATTCTACACTGGTCACTAGTAATGTTCATCCTCGGAACGACAAACTTTTATCGCAGGTTTGAATAATTTCACAACAAACACAATAATCTCTAACAGGGAGGGCCACTGGTGCAGTCTTGACTCGTGGCAAGTTCAAACTCAGTTCTGAACCCTTGATGTCATTTCCTGTCTGCCCTCCACTTAGCGCCCCTAGCACCCGAACACTTTTACAGCAACACACTCGACTACTATGTTGGGTAACAGGAGTGTAAAGGTGACTATAGTGGTACTGTTTCATGTCTGGAGGGCTCTAATAAAGTTTAGAACCTTTTTAGCTGTCATGTAAGTGTAAAAATCCTGAATGGAAGATTGAGATTCCCCTTGAAAAGTTTGCATCTGCATTGTTCTTGTATTGAGCAGGTCTACTTAATGTTCAGCGCTTTCCTTTCCATTCTGCGCCTTTTGTTATGTAGTGAAAGCTCGATGAAACGAATGGGAGCCGAAAGCAACGGCATCCTCATTTGCGGCCGGTGTCCCATATGGGTTTTTGTTTGTGCAAAAGCAAACGCGCCGTCGTCAAGGAGTTTGGAAATAGCGTTGGATGTTGCGGCCTCCGCCAAAGCTACTCGTGTCTGTCAGGCAGGCTGGTCATTCAAGCTAAATATTTCCTTTCTGTGCTAAGATGAGACGTTCAAGGTGAACAGGAGCCTGAGCATTTTTCTCAGAGAATGCCGGTGACATTTCAATGATTGAAGCAAAATTGCAGGCATTTGGAAATCCATACTCGAGCCCGCCGCACACTCCTCATTAATTAACTGGCTATTGATTACTGACCTTGCCACTTCAACTTATTTCCATTTGGCACATTCAGACAAGGCAGAGTGCTCCACTAAAATACAGTGCGGCCGCGTCAGCCGGTCTTATCTCCCAAACGCCCGCTTTCATTAAAGCTGCCATTAAGTTGCTCTTGTTGATAATGGATTTCTCAGCCATTTAGAGTGCTTCAGCCTTCTGACTGCAGCTCAAGGACCCGGCAGTCGGCTCGGGCGGGCAGAGGACGCTTTGAATTCCCTGCTGCTCGACACCCACCGGAGCTCATTTCTCTCGGCTAAAGATTCCGACAACGGCAGAAACCTTGTATAATTTACTATGGACGTGACACACTCGCACAGTACACATTTGCATATTAATGTCTTCCTCTGCTTTCATCCTTTTCCAGGTGCGTCTCACTGACGAGCACATTTGTCCTCCTCAAGGTCCAGTCTATAGTCAACTTCCGCATAGGACTAATTCATGGTCTCTATTGTAAACAAACATATCACTTTCAGTTGTGTTCACAAAGCAGGAGCCCTCAACAGGGAGCCTGCGGGCCTCATCCGGCTCGCCAAACATCATCCAACTAATGTGCATCGCGCAAGGCAAGGCTTCCCGCGGCTGTTTTTTATTTGCCTATTTTACTGGCTCATTATAAAAATGTACAATTGAAAAAGAGAACTGGAAAAATCAAATCAACATATTAAAAAAAAGTTTATATAGCAGGAAAAGGTCATAATAATCAATTGCTGCAATTTGCTGCTATGTATGGTATTTTTGCACATATTGTACCTTCACATCCTGTTTACAGTTTCTGTAATACAATCCCAATACATTTTTGGTTTTTGGTCGGTGTTATTACTTTATGCTCTTTGTTGTTTGCCCTGCACTGCTTATCTGTTTTTGCACTGTTTGCACTAGGCTGCACACGATGCACTTTATGTTCTAAGTTAGTCCTTATTTCTCTGTCGTGTTGTATGTGAATATATGTTGTTTTATGTAGCACCAGGGTTCTGGAGGAACGTTGTTTCATTTCATTATGTACTGCATCAGCTTATATGGTTGAAATGACAAATCAAAGCTTCTTGACTTCTTGACTCATGACTCTTCTTAATAATATGATAGTAAGACAACAAAGTGAATAAAGTTGAAATAACAAAAAAGGTTGTAATTTTTTTGTGAAAATTAGGTTGCAGATGTTACAAAAATAAAGTAAAAATATTATGAAACTATAGACATAATTACAAGAAAAACAAGTGTAAATATACAAGACTAAAGTCAAAATATTATGGGAATATAGTCATAATTACAAGAAAAAACAAGTGTAAATAGACAAGAATAAAGTCAAAACATTATGGGAATATAGTCATAATTACACGAAAAAACACGTGTAACTAAACAAGAATAAAGCCAAAATGTTTCTGGAAAACTCTGTTATTCTAATGAAAACAGGCACAGTTTTACAACAATAACATTGTAACATGAGGAGGAAAAATTATGTCATTTTAGTTGCATACAATTCAAGTACATATGTTTTTAAGTTGCAATGTGAGAAACAAAACAAAATAAAGTTTTCTATACTGGAAAATTTGGTTGGGGAAAATATTATGGGAATAGAGTCAAAATATTATGGGAATAAAGTAAACAATATTATGGGAATAAAGTAAAAGTATTATGGCAATAAAGTCAAAATATTATGGGAATAAAGTAAACAATATTATGAGGATAAAGTCAAAATACAGGAATAAAATCAAAATTACAAAAAGATTACAGGAAATTTTATATACTTAGGAAAAAAAACAGCTGTATACTGTATAAACAATATATAATATTTCTGGAAACCTCTTGTATTCTAGTGAGAATAAAGGCACAATTTTATGACAATAACATTGTAATATAAAAAGAAGCGCTGAGAGCTCACCAGCTCCAACCTGGTCTACTCTCGCCATAAGGCGAAGCGCCGCCGGTCTAGTGGTATTTTGGCTGACTGGCGCACAGTGCGCACACACCACCAAAAGTTTGTCCGTCTTCCGCTCTTTTCATTCATATTCAACCAAACTTGCAATGCGCTTCGCCAGCGACACATTAAAAGGTGAGGAGAGGAGTTAATTTGATTGGTGAAGATTTGACTGTGTTAAAACCAGCCACGCCTGCTCTCCTCCCTCTTTGCCACTCGCGCCGACAGGCGGGATGGAGGCGTTCGAAATTGCGCCTAGGACACTCACCATTGGCAAGGCGAGGCGAAGGTGCGCCTCACCTTAGTTGTATGAACTGATTTACATCTGTGTGGCATGCAACACCTTCTACAACAACATTCCACAATTCATGAACATTTCTTGGTTTTGCTTAACAAACAGCATTTTTGATGTCACCCCACAAGTTCTCCATTGGATTAAGGTCCGGGGATTGGGCTGGCCCCTCCCTAACATAACAATAAAACAAGATGTTGCTGGTTTACTGGTGCGTTTAGGGTCACTGGACATTTTATGAGGAAAACTGATGTCATTTTAGTAGCACACAGTTAAATTTTGAAAGAAAAAAAGACGTAATTAATAATATATATATTAACGTTATTAAAAACGAAAATGTAATTTTTGATACTGTGATATTGTATTTGGCTGGCTGACTAAGAGTGATTCAGAAGACCCGAATGAAGGGAAACGTGAGGAGTGACCGCACCTCGCCCGGACGTGGGATACCGGGGTCTCACCCTGGAGCCAGGCCTAGGGGAAAGGCTCGCAGGCGAGCGCCTGGTGGCCAGGCCTTCACCCGTGGGGCCTGGCCGGGCCTAGCCCAAAGAAGCCACACGGTGCAAAAATCAAATCTGGTTCTTGGGACATGGAATGTCACTTCTCTGGTGGCGAAGGTGCCCGAGCTTGTGGAAGAAGGGGGGACATTCCGACTAGATATAGTCGGACTCACCTCATCCCACAGTCTGGGCTCTGGAACCAAATTCCTTGAGAGGGGCTGGACCTTGTTCTTCTCTGGAGTTGCTGCAGGGGAGAGGCGCCGAGCTGGTGTGGGCTTATTATTAGCCCCCCGGCTTGGTGTCTTTGTGCTGGAGTCATCCCCAGTAAACGAGAGGGTTATTTTCCTACGCCTTAGGGCTGGGGAAAGGGTCCTGACTGTGGTTTGTGCGTATGCGCCGAACGGCAGTTCAGAGTACCCAGCCTTCTTGGAGTCTATCAAAGGGGTTCTGGAGAGCACCCCAGCTGGTGACTCCATAGTTCTACTGGGAGACTTCAACGCCCATGTGGGCAATGACAGTGTGGATTGGAGGGGAGGATTGTGTGGAGTGGTTGGGAGGAACGGCCTCCCTGACCTGAACCCGTGTGGTGTGTTGTTGCTGGACTTCTGTGCGAATCACAGTTTGTCCATAACAAACACCATGTTCGAACATAAGGATGTCCATAAGTGCACTTGGCACCAGGACACCCTAGGTC
>QODF01000078.1:2455226-2480602 GCA_024372805.1 Oostethus manadensis | reverse complement strand
GACCTGGAAAAGGCATTCGACCGTGTCCCTCGTGGTGTCCTGTGGGGGGTGCTCCGGGAGTACGGGATTGATGGTCCGCTTCTACGTGCCATTCGGTCCTTGTACAATCGAAGCAGGAGCCTGGTTCGCATTGCCAGCAGTAAGTCGAGCTTGTTTCCGGTGAACGTTGGCCTCCGCCAAGGCTGCCCTTTGTCACCGATTCTGTTCATAATCTTCATGGACAGAATTTCTAGGCGCAGTCAAGGTGTTGAGGGAGTCCAGCTTGGTGACCTTAGGATCTCGTCTCTGCTATTTGCAGACGATGTGGTCCTTATGGCCTCATCAGGCTGTGACCTTCAGCGTTTACTGGAGCGGTTTGCAGCTGAGTGTGAAGCTTCTGGGATGAGACTCAGCACCTCCAAATCCGAGGCCATGGTTCTCAGTCGGAAACGGGTGGACTGTACCCTCCGGGTTGGGAGTGAGGTCTTGCCTCAGGTGGAGGAGTTCAAGTATCTCGGGTTCTTGTTCACGAGTGAGGGAAGGTTGGAGCGTGAGATCGACAGACGGATCGGTGCAGCATCTGCAGTAATGCGGTCGCTGTACCGGACCGTCGTGGTGAAGAGAGAGCTGAGCCGGAAGGCAAAGCTCTCTGTTTACCGATCGATCTACGTTCCCACCCTCACCTATGGTCATGAGTTATGGGTCATGACCGAAAGAATGAGATCGCGGATACAAGCGGCGGAAATGAGTTTCCTTCGTAGGGTGGCTGGACTCACCCTAAGAGATAGGGTGAGGAGCTCGGCCATCCGGGAGGAGCTCAGAGTAGAGCCGCTGCTCCTTCACATCGAGAGGAGCCAGTTGAGGTGGCTCGGGCATCTAGTCCGGATGCCTCCCGGGCGCCTCCCTGGTGAGGTGTTTCGGGCATGCCCAGTCGGGAGAAGGGCCCCGGGAAGACCTAGGACACGCTGGAGGGACTATGTCTCACAGCTGGCCTGGGAACGCCTTGGTGTCCTCCCGATGGAGCTGGAAGAGGTCGCTGGGGACCGGGAAGTCTGGACTTCCCTACTGAAGCTGCTGCCCCCGCGACCCGGACCCGGATAAGCGGACGAAAATGGAATGGAATGGTATTTGGCTGGCAAACAAGCCGGAATATTACAAGAAGAAAATTTACATTTAAGATTATCTAAGAAAATCATTGAAATATAAAAAATTAATTTAAAACAATAAATAAATAATTAATTAATTATTAACAAACATTTTTAGAAATACAACAACAACAGCAAAAACCGTTCATACTACTAGTTTGCTTTTTCACTTGTGTCACAAAGTTTCCAAATATCAAAGGGTGCCCATTTTTCAGGATCTGGTCCTTACGGAAAAAGTTTGGACACCCCTGTTTTGGCCTCACAATAATAATAAAAACATCTCAACAGCCCCCTGCGCATCTCTGAATTTGTGGAACCAAAGGCTTCCAAAAGCGACATCGTGGGGAAGACAAGTTGAGAGGACAAATATTTGAGGATGTTGTTTGGACCTGTTCCTGGTTCCCTTCTGGCTCGGCGTACTGCAGCCACCTGCACGGCCGCTAATAAAAGTGTCACAAAAGAATGAAGGTTGGCTGAAAGGGGTGGTGGGCGGGGGTGGACTAACACAGATGTCCAAATAACGTGTGAACTATTCATTTTGCCAAGATTAGCAGGCCCAGACTTTCCCATGGCGGACTGGAACGCAGCTCCCTCCGCGTCGTCTTCATAAATTGATTTTCTCCCTGAAAGACAAATTAAATTGTGTGCGAAATACAACACAAAGAACAAGAATCTCTGTGTGTGCGTGTGCATGTGTGTGTTACCACCACCCCCCTTCGTTTTTTGTCAATTTCCTGGTGTCTGTCACATCTAAGTGATCCCGAGTGTTCAAACTTAAATTAAGATCTGCGGCAAAGATAAACAGTTAAAAGCGGTTCCCATAGCGACGGCTCACGCTGCACGGTGATTGCATTATAATCCGACAGCAATCAACCCTCAATGAAACACGGATGATAAGACTGCTATTTTCTCTCTATGTGTGCACGCGTGTGCACTTGAATGTAGCTTATTTCCTTCCTTTGTTCACCGGGGATTTTTATTGCCTTTTAATCAGGTCGCTGCACAGCGGAGGCCTTTTGGACAAACATGGCCGCCATGCGGGCGCACTGAGATGAAGACATCTCGCACAAGCGATGCCGTGGCGTACACGGACCACGTTTGGGCTTTCTTTGGCTCTCACGCCAGACGGAACGATGCACAATCGGAACATTGGCATTGGAATGAAGCACAAACGTCTGCTGTCCCTTGACTATCACCTCTAGAGGCAGAAAGTGGTGCTACAATACAAGGCAGCTCCTTGATGTGAAATATGATATATAGTTCTAGTTTTTCCACAAAGTGAGTTTAGGTTTTTTATTTTAAATGTAAAAATCTAAATACAATTTAAAAAAATAGCCACTAAAATAAAATAGAGCATTCTTTTTTTTAAATAAATACAGAAAAAGAAAAACCTAATCTCGTCCATCCATCCATTTTCTTCCGCTCAGTCAATGAAATGTACACACATACTTTTTGGGGGACATTTTAGGGAAGCTGAGCTTTCCTTGGAGTCTCTTGCAGTGAGCTTTGGGTTGTGGCAGAAGCTTTGTGGAGTTCTTTCAGCTCCGCCCCTGCACGGAAAGGGGCGGGGCAGGAGTATAGTGCAGCGTGATGAGTGAAACCTCCGCGTCAAGAGTTACGGCGCAAATCCAGTCCCTATCGATATGAATGCTCGATTTAGTTTTTTTTTTGCGTGCTTAAAAGAATTATGGATATTTTAATAATATCAGTACACCCCACAGCAATAATTCAAAGCAGCAGTGTCACATGACCAGGAAAAATGAATTCACAGCGTCCGCAATCTTGTCAAAAAGCAATTAAAATTTTGTAATGAATAACAAAATATTTGTATTCAGATTTAAGATAAAATGTAATGAGAAAAAAGTCTAAATTTGATAGATTGTACAATAATAACATTTTCTTTTTTTTAAGAATTAACCAAAACTTTATTCTCCACATATTTCCCGCTTTTTTCTTATAAATTTACAACTTTCATCGCATAAAAAATGCGCCCTTGTCTTAATCATTTTATGAATTTTTTTTTAAAACCAACACAAGTAATTTATGATTTGTTATAAGATCCTACAACTTTTTTTTTAATTGATTTTCCATCATGGATCAATGGAATTGCTCTGATTTGTTCTCCCGGTCATGTGACCCAGCCACTTGTTGCTAGGCAGAGTTCGCAGGGCTCAACTGTCAATAAAAAAGATAATTTAAATGGCCACCAGAATACACTTTTTTCCCATAATTTGACAATACTGCACAATCGTACTATTCACCCGGCTTTTCACTTTTCATCCGCGTTCATTTGCCGCCATGTCCGCAGAGGGTAAACGTCTGGGAGGCGTCTGTGCGGAGGCTGCCATCAGTCATCCTGAAGGAATTATCCGGAATGCCACAAACCCCCTCTTTCATTTCTTTCGAGCCCATTCATTAAAGGCGGCAGATATTCCGTTTTTTAGCAAAGTTGGGGACGAGTTGCTAAGGAGGGGTCGGATGGATTTGGTTCAGCGTTGGAGGAAGCGGCCGAGAGCCTGTTGCTGTAAATAAAAAAAGCAGCAGTCATTTAGTAAAGTGAGATCGGAGACAAATGAAATATGCACTCAATTATGGCGATGCTTGTAAGGAGCTAATAAAGCGAATGTCCCTACAAGACACTGAACCCTAATGGATCCCAACTCATTTGCTTTGACTGATGGATTTCCCGCTCGTGCTCGCGCGGGCTTGAATAATTATGGAATTTATCACGAGGCATCGGGACTCATTAAGGATTCATGACATTTCATTAAGGGGATGTTGTTAGAGGCGGCGCGCGCTGTTCTGTTTGTGTTTGTAGGCGCGCACACGCCGGGAGTCTGAAATAGTGCGTAGAATTAATTATCCGACGATTAAAGCACTTAAAGGGGGGCCGCTCGGCTCCTCTGTCATTTACCGGCTGAATCCCATTACTTTGCCTTCCATTGCCGGAATGTTTTGTGCACTTTCATTATTGTCAAGGGCTTCTGGCACCTTTGACGACGACGCTCGGATCCATCGTGTAGCGGCGATTTATTTGTATGAAAATGTCGACGCCCTCGTTCTAAAATGTTGCTTCGAATGGGAGGAAAATCGGATTTTAGGGACATTTCAGGTCTGGACATCTAACCTAACACCATCATGGAAGACAAATCTCTATTATTGAAATAATTTGTCAATATCCAATATGCCGATGGCCACTTTCTGTCTCGGGAGACAATGGTTTACTGCACCTGGTTGGTTGAAAGCTGGAGTGACCCCTCCAGGTGCAGGCCCGGGTGGGTCATATGGAGACCTAGGTTTGCCCAGTTACCAGGATCCCCCTCTCGGCGTTACTCACAGGGTCCGACGGTAAGGCAAGCCAATATTGTCAATGCCAACAAGGTTGCAGGAGCCGGTAGGTTTTGCAATGCTATACCATCTGCCTTTCGAGGCTACCACTCCTAGCCTTTGGTTGACATGCAAGGTGAGAGTAGACTCGTGGAGGGCAGGGTCGTTCATTTTCAACATACAGATAAAAACCGTCTAGCCACTGTCTAAGAAGGACTTGCGACTGGGCATGGCAAAGCGTGACTCGAGGAACTCCACAAGTTTGATGAATCCGGCGTCTTGCATGATGGAAAAGCGCTGGTTATCTGGTGCAATACACGCCACGATTTTCCAATTGATGTCTTTTGGAATTAGAAGTATTGAAGCAAGAAGTCTTGGCAGTCAGTGAAAGTTTAATATCGGAAGAAGACACCACAGACATAAGGATAGTCCGGTAGAGAGCACGCAAGCTTGTTACTAGACAAACACGCTTGTTTACACGCGTCCGACGCGGTTTGATGAGGTCATCATTTGCACATGGGAAATGTGATAGTCCATAGGCGTATATACAGCATTTTTAAAAATCAGTTTTCATTATAGGGAAAAAACCTGATACTTATATCTATCGATATTACATTTTTATGCGGGCATAATATTGGCCCACCCTGGTCTTAAATCTTCTTGACCCGATTTTGTACCTTGAAACCCTACCTAAGAAAGTCCTTAAAACGCTAATTCGGTCTCTTCCCCACCTCTTACCTGAAATTAGGTATATTTGGAACTTGAAGGAAGTCCTGTAAAGCATCCAATCACCCTTTGTGAGCTCGTGTTGTATCCAAACCCAATTACCCTGGATACCTACAGATGTATGAAACACACAAACCACAAAATGAACGAGCCCGGAGTTTGTTTTCCAAAATCCAAACTGTCCACAAACATGGCAGTATATGTGACAGGATGTTACAGTGATTATAGGAAAGATCTGAGCGATGTGTCAATAGTTTTGCAGGAGGAAGAAACACCTGGAGATGAAATAGAACTTGCGGAACAGGGAGTTAGGTTGTATTTATTCAAACCACCAGCGATAAAACTAGCGTGTCTGATGCGAAAGAGACATGGAGGTGAAGATCGGTCGGCTTCAAAACACTTCTTTAGAGCCTTTCCTGATTGTTGCTGTTGCTGACATACCGCTGTGAAAATATGCTTCTTAACATGTACAATGCTTTGAATGCTTGTTGCTATGGTGGAATAGTGTTTGGAATACAATATGTAAATAAAACACGACTCAGTCTTTTCTGTAGCAACTTTGACGTGGTTCATCTTGTCCCTTCCTGTGTAGCATAGCATCAGGAATTGCATCCAAAATGCGTTTATACTGTACTTTGAAGCCAAATGCTTCTTGTAGAAGTGTTCCTTCATAGCCGTCTGCAGTGAAATGAACACGGCAAAGAACCGAACGCGAGGTTTGCTGCATTCATTGTTGTAAACCTTCGTCTTTTGGAAAAGACAACAGAGTTTCACTCCGACACTGTGAACAGCCAATGTTTTGGCATGACTACGATTTTGATTAAAAATCTTCCGAACAAAGTCGACTAGCTACCTCAAGAAGCCGACGTAACTTGGGAAAGTTACGTAACCTGAAACACTGAACTTTGTAACATGAAATGCCATTGCATGAAACAGTGTGACACAAGGGCCACCTGCACTCCAAAGATAAGATAAGTTAGCTTTTTTAGCAAGGGCACAGATTCCCCTTCAAGTTGGTGCCACTGACGGTGTGTTTAAGGACACCGGTGAGCTTTCATCAGCGGACAGAACCGTGCATTGTTAGGGCAAAGATGGCGTAAATTGTTTTCACTTCGTCGGCGTTCGGTCAGACCGCGATGTAGCATCCTTTGCTTTCTTTCCCACAGGACAGGCGACTTCATTACCAAGCGCCGAGGCTTCCATTTCACTGCGAGATCATCCCTGCAGGGAGTATCAACAACTGAGCCGCCATATTGTTTTCTGTGCGTTTTAATCTGCTGGGCTCCATAATGCAGCTGCTGGGAAACTACCGCAGGACTCAAAGATCTCAGCGGAGAAAGGAGATGATCAATTTTCTGAGGGAAGCCGACCCCAGCCCCCTTTCCCCCTTCCTCTCCAAACACTCCCTGACCCCTCTGGCTTCAGCGCTCCCTACCCTCCCTCGCTGCAACTTGCCGTAATTATTTAGCAAAATGAGCCGCGGAAAGAGAAGATGCAGAGTAATTTCTCTCGGCCTCTTGTGAAAAGCTCATTAAAACAAGCCGGGAACAAACAAAGCTTCTCCTGCGAGGCTCTCCCCCCTTTTCAAACCCATCCCATAATTTTCCTCTGTTTTAATCATTGAAATCAATTAATCATCCCGTGGTGGCAAAGATATTCTGCACCATCTCCTGTGTTGTGTGTTTTTTTTTGTTTCACCGAGCGAGAGGCTTGATGAGATTGTCAAGAAAGCTCCAAAGCAAAGTGGGCTCGCGTCGCCTTTTGCCAAAGGGAAATCAGCTCCAAGTCGCGCTTGGAGTCTCCTCGGAACTCCAGGAATAATAAAACAATTAAAAATTGTCTTTATACATCTGATGTCTTTCCAACCAGGCCGGGGGCATCTCACAATGAAGATGTTTTGTCATGTAAAACATATTGGAAACAACTTTTTCTGCATCGTCATTTAGTGAAACTTTTTTGGCACAAACTTTTTTTTGTTTTTGGCCCCCGACTTCAACGGCTGCCCTTTCCACATGACAGTTTTGCAGAATGGAGGCGTTCAAAACTTATTTTCACTGAATCAGAACTCATAGGTCCTCCTGTGTTTTAGGGGTTAATGTGTGTTTGCAGCGTTTTTTAAGTGTTTTATAGTGTGCGTTTTTAATTTCGCATCATTTCTGCGTCGGCCACCGTACTTTTGGCATCTCAACAAATGAGAAGCTGAGGTTGCAGTTCTAATCTCTACCAGACGATGGCGCCACTCCCTGCTGATAGTATAACACATGGCAGGGCTCGGTAAACAGAATGGCTGTGGAATGTCACGTAATTAAAGTCAGGCGGTGAGATGAAGGCTGCATTCTGTGTGTTTCCATGGGGAAGGTAAATAACAGGTCTCATTTGGAAAAATAAAAAGGGAGCGAAAGCAAGTCACCACTGGTGTTGAATAACCTTAAATGAGTGCATTATTAGATTGCGTTAATCAAATAGGAAGCATTCACAACATTAATAATAATGCTTTAAAAAAAAACAAAATTTGTCCTTTAGTGAGAGCAGATGCCCACCTTTCTTTGCTCTGATTGGCTACCGACGTTAATTCCGCCTAAAGCATCTCTGCGCGGATTGGCTCCCGGGCCTCTGACGTCAGGCGAGCAAAGGCATTTCTAGAGGCGCTCGCTTCCTGTCAGCGCCACATGAAGAAGGAGAGGTTCCGTACGCTCTGTGACGCCGAGCTTCCACCGGAGAGCAGCAGACAGTCCGTCACCGGCCGAGAAGACGCTGCAAGGAAACTTACGACTTCCAGCGCGTCTCGCAATGGACTCCATTTGTGAGCACAGAGCGCCGAGGCTGTAGTGCGTTGGAAATACTAACTCCGTTTTTTGCTTTTTTTCTTTTAATAAAAAACCTACCGGCACTTTGTGGAACCTTTCGCCGACGTTCTTACAAATCAAATTTAACGAGCTACACTTTTAAAGCAAGGTGAGTGTTTTTCGTGTGGCTAAAGTGTCAAATGCTAATTTGGGCTAACGTCACTTTTGAAGTAAGCTAGCTGGACCTCCTCGTGTTAGCACGCCTCGTTGTTCAAAATTACAGCGCGCGTGCTGTTATTGTTGTTGTCATAATTATTATCGATATCATTATGGATTTAAATAATCATATCCCTCGCTGCTAAATTACCCGGCTGTGTAATTACCTGAGTGAAGTTAAAAGAAGCCCCCCACCCAGCCCTTTTCCCCGGTGGGTGAAACTTGACGATGGCGACTGTTGTTTACCCGGGGAGTCACTTTCAGGTCGCCTCCTGCATCCTCCTCCCTTTCCTCGCATGTAATCATCTCAGCAGGTAGGAAGATAGGCTGTGCTGCTTTGTCCATAAGAGCTGCTGCTAATGGACCATCCCCACATCCCCATCCTTCTGTTCCCCAGACCCAATTAGCCTGCCTTTCAACAACGATTTGCCTTTAAGCTTTGGGGTCTGTTTGCTCTGCTCGTGCGGTTCCCAGACTGCCTCAGCTCACGTTCACACTTGGTTCTGGATCAGACCAAAAAGATGGTGATGGCTTTAGTGTGGTCACGTATACTGAGATGTAGGATATAAATTATATAAGGAGGGTAAAAAAGGTCCCAAAAGATGTGTTGCAAGGGGACGGCGTTTGATGATTTCAGCGAACTGTAATGATCAACCCGACTCTTTTTCTTCAAAAGATCCAGGTGTTTTTGGGTGCATTTGGGATTTTGGTGCGGTCGCTCTAGGAGTAGAGTCTGCTGGCAGGCGGGCCAAGACCGCCTGAGAGATGGGTCTCGGCCCCTCTCCTCTCCCGGTAACGTTGGTCTCGGACCGCATTATGCCCTTCCTCACTCAGGACTAGAGACCCATCTCTCTGGCTGTGTGGTGTCACTTGCCACCGTCCATCATGAGGCTCCAGTGAAGCCCAGGCGGGAGATGGACAGATTCGCCCCCAAAACTGCCGTAGTTCAGACACACTTGATTTGCAACCTGTCGCTGCCGCTCAAGGGATGACCCTCTCCCCTCCCCCTCTCCCCCCCTCCAGGGACAATGGTGAACCCCGGAGGAAACAGCCAGCCGCCGCAGGTGGGCGCCGGCTCCCTGTCGTGGAAGCGCTGCGCCGGCTGCGGAGGCAAGATCGCCGACCGCTTTCTCCTCTACGCCATGGACAGCTACTGGCACAGCCGCTGCCTCAAGTGCTCGTGCTGCCAGGCCCAACTGGGTGAAATCGGCACCTCGTGCTACACAAAAAGCGGCATGATCCTCTGCAGGAATGACTACATCAGGTGAGGAAAGGCACACACGGGACACGAGGGACAGAAAATCAGTCCGCCTTGAGAACGAGCATGTTGTGGTATGCGATGTTAGGCGTTCGCCTCAGTGTTGGGTCAACAGTAGCAACCGGTGAAGACATGCCATCTCCATTGGGCGCCAGAAGTATTAGTCAAACATGTTTTGTCCTTTTCATGCCTTTGCTGTGTGTTGGCGGACCAAACGAAAGCCACAGCAGCTACAGTAATTTTTGTTATTTAATTTTAAAAAAGGTTGTAATATTTAGAGCAGAAGTCTCTTAAATGGTCTCTTCCTGGGACTCTCATTTTTTCAATGGCCATTAATTTGCGACCTACTTTTATTTAAATCATTTTCAATTTTATGTTTTTGTTTACATGTTTATTTGATCTTTATTTTTTTTATGTTTTACACTTGTCATTTTTTAATATTTCTTTTTATTTGTTAACACTTATGAAATCATTTGTTTTTTACGCTTTCAAGTCTTTTTTTTATTTTTCCCATTATTTATTTTTATAAAATATTTGTTACACTTTAGTTTATTTGTTTACACTTTTATGAAATTGCTTTTATTTTTATTATTTCTATACTTTTAAGACATTTTTTTCATTTTTATGAAGTCTGAGTCATTTTTGTTTGTATTATTTTTTCCCCACTATTATTTAAGGTGTTTTTGTATTTGAATTTGTAATTATTCATCCATTTATTCAATTATTTTTTTTTACTATTAAGTCAAACCAAGAAAAATTGTTATTTAAAAAGCCCTATGTCATGTTTGAAACTTTAATACATATAATTGCATGTCCAATGTAAATTTTTTTAGGAATTTATTAAGGCATTTTGTATAGAAAATGCATGCAAACAAATCAGATATTTCACTGTGCAATAGTTAAAAGCATACCAAGTTGGAAGATGACTAAAATATTCCTCAATTTTACTTCAAAATAAGGCAGATATCAGTTGTACATTACATATTTTAATGTATTTTTGGACTTGCTGTCTGTCACCCACCCAGAATGGATCTGTGACGCACTTTTTAGTCCCGACCCAACAGTTGAGAACCATTACTTTAAAGGAGTGGTTATCTACTGGTTTTGGCTGCAGGACCCACCACCATCCTTCAAGGACAAGCTGTGACCCAAATTGCAGAATTTTTTTCTCCTCCAACTTAATAGCAGAGGTTACGCAGCTGCAGAGAAGGCGTTAACTTTTGAGTGTAAGCCGTCATTGTGGGCGAAATTCCCCTCGTGAGCTGCGGCGGTGGCATGCTCTCGTGTCCAGCAGGTATCTGCTGCTGTGTGTCGGGACCTCATTCTATAATTTAGAGCAAAGGATGGACAGTAAATATGTCTTTGCTGATAATCAAAGGCTTCAGTTAGCCATTAAGCCGACTTATGTTGATTTCAATGCCACAGCAGGACCCGCCGCCCGTTGAGAAGAGCGACACATGCTTTGATGTCGCCCTCCAAAATATACATATGCGTCACAGAAAGAAAGTTTAGTTTTTGCTGACATTGTGTTTGTTGGGTGTATTTTTGTGTATCAGTCTGCTGGTGCCACAGACAAGGCACAGGCTATTGATAAACTTAATCTTACTCCTGGACATAAAAAAAATTAATCAGCGCAATATCTTTTTTGAAATTGAGGAGGAAAGTGTTTTGTTTTGCTTGCTGGATTCGTTCATCACGATACTCATCTGGTTCCACTGAGACGAGACGTATTAGAAATAATAATGTTATGTTTTTTTCCTTCTGCTTTGCTGCAGCAGGATGTGGTTTGTCTAAGAAGCTTACATCCATCACTAATGCTTCACTTTGCTTGGCTGAAAAGATCAAGACACCATGTTGGTTAGCAAGTCACTATTTTATGACCTAAAGTGATGCGGTGTGTTTCACATGGCCCGCTTGGTCTTGATTTTGACATGGGTGGTACAGATGCTGGACCATGTGAATGACCTACTGCTCATGCTCTGTAAGACCCCATTGTGTCATCTGAAACAGCAGTGTGTCTGCAGGCAGACAAAAATGCAGTTATCAGTATTTGTGTGATATCTCGTTGTATTCAGGGTGTGTCCAACTTACAGTCAAAAATTAGGGGTGTTTAGGAGTGCGGGAAATTAGGAGTGCGGCCAATGGGCCATTTGGGACACCAGAGTAAAATTAATTTCTTGGTATGTTATTATTCAAATAAAATAAACACTTCAGTTTGCTGAATTCACATGCATTTACATTAAATTCAATGTAGTTTATGATGTAACTTAAAAATACATCACTTTAAGGTATTATGACACATTTCATTATTTTCATTTTTTGTTTGTAATGTTTTACCTACAAACTTACATTGCCATCAGAAGTAACGGTGCCAAGTAGAAATTTGAATATATATGTATATATACATATGTATATAACTGTTAAATGGGTACATAAACACTACCAACTGCATGCAATACAAATACATTAAGAAAACAGTTTTTGCTTTATTTTTATTTTATTTTATTGAATACTTAACAAGAAATGAATGTATTTTAAAAATAACACATAATAAAATAAAATACAAAAAAACTGTTTTTTTTTTTTTAAATAGTAAAAACGACTGGCGACCAGTCCAGGGTGTACCCCGCCTCCCGCCCAAAGTCAGCTGGGATAGGCTCCAGCATACCCGCAACCCTAATGAGGTTAAGCGGCATAGAAATTGAATGAATGAATGAATAAAAATAAAATCAATGATTATAAAATAAAATGTTTTTTAAATAGTTAAAAACAACAAAAATAAAAATAAATTATAATAAAATATATTAAAATGTATTTTTTTAAAGTAAAAACAATAAACTTAAATAATAAATAAAAAATCCTATTTTATCATTTCCAGGTTTTCCTGGGTCACGTATAACTATATGGCGGGTCGAGTCTGGCCCGTGCCTCAGCATATTTACACAAAATATCAAAATGGCACCCATATCATTTTATTTATTTCAATTTGGAAACATGCTGTAAACATTTTGTTTGCTGGGTGGTCCGAATCCTCCTCGGTAATGTTCTGATGCGACCAACCCTTGGGTAGTTTTAATTTTCCGGACTATGATGCGAAAAAGAAAAGCTAGTTCAGCGTTTCCCCCAGGACTGCAATCTGTTTGGCTGCATTGTCAGATTTGCATCATAGGCCGTGACGCGTTTTGCAAAATGGAAGATTTGTTAAGATCTGCAAATGACAAAAGTTGGCAAAAGTGATCCCTCCTGCTACAACGTCTTATTCTCTGGCTGACCAGGTGCGTTAATAATTTCGTTGTGCGCAATGGTCCTCCATCGTACATGATGTACAGGAATCCCTGTGGTTCTAATGGCCCCCGAACCAGACTTTGGTTGCAATCATATGGCCCATTCATGCATGAGATTGCAGTGACTGACAATTTTGAAGTAGAGTAGTAGAACCCCAGCCCCCAAGAAGAGGGAGGCTTCATTCATAATGGCGCTGTAACGTCATTAGGATAGCAAGGGGGTTTGGAACACACCTTTCCACTTGTAGTGAGAGCAGGGAAAGCTAAAAGCATCTGATGGAAGCATGAGATCTGTGCAGAGATAAAGGGTGGGGGGGGAGTCTGACAGTGAGTCCACACAATTAAAAGCTTTAATTATAGTCCCCCTCCATTTCCTTTAGTCCTGATGGGTTTTTATCTAATGAGATCTGGTCGCCGGCTTGTATCCGCTCTCCCAGTGACGTGTCCGAAATGAATGAGAGGCGCACGGCAAACAAAACATTTAATTAACCAAATTGGCTTTTGAGAGAGGGGGGAGGGGGGCAGAGAGAAAGGCAGATAGAGAAGAGGGATTATTGCAAGGCCATTTGATGCTGTGTGGGTTTTTTTTTTTTCTTTCCTCGTCTCATCTTAAAGGGACAGGTTCATTGGCGGTGTCCTGTCAGCTGATGAAAGGCACGTTTTTTTGTTGTTTTCTTTTTAAAGCAGATGTTCAATCAGCCACAGAGAAAAGCTCATGAACATCACCACAAGCCGTGTCAAACTTTGGGGACGTTCTTCCTCCGGGCCGCTGGTTGGGAGGGAATTAATTTGCCTGTGGCTCCCGGTTTCAGGGCGGAAATCTCCCCGCCCCCTCACCTGTTTAATTGAATAAGCCGAGGTAATTAAATGGCACTTTTCCAATGGAACGTGCAAGGTAAATCTAATAGTTGGTTATTTAATATCACTTTGAAGCCTGCCCACTCGAGCGCCGTGACAGCGCGGCAGAACGTGAACTATTAGGCCAGGCAAATGCGGGATCTCGGAAATTAATTAAATCGCGTGCAATTTAGTGGGAACGTTTATCTTGATTTGTCATAACGGAATTAATTTGCGGCCTTCAACTCACTCGGGGGCCAGCTCTGTTACTCTGAATTAACCAAGTGTAATTCGGCTGTACTATCCACCTTCAACCCCCCCCACGCTCAACGTCCCACTTCACTCCCAAAACACGTGCGCACACACAAACCCTCACCCCTCCCACCAGCCTCACTCTAATGCACCTCCTGCCATTATGCAAAGCCCCGCTTCAGTTTCAATATGGCCTGGTGCTTTTAAGGTGCTTTGGCTGCTGATGCACACAAGCGTTTTTAATGGACTGTGTTGCACAAATCATTGTTTATGAAGGGGGTGTGGTGTGGGGGGGGTTGTAATTTTAGTCCCCTCAAAGGCGGCACTGATGACAGGCAGCACTATACTTCTTCACCTGGGAGACGACGGACAGCCCCCAATGTTTTCTTCTTGTAATTTAATCCAAGATGGCAGCTCGGGTAAGAAAACCCATCAGTCAACATCAAGTCGCACACCGACACGATCGCTGTTTCTAAGCGAGGGTTGGGGGGCTATGGCGGGGTAAGAAGCTGAAACAGATGTGTCAGTGCAATTAAAGGGTCCCTCGACGTTAATTACGCCGTCCTGGCGGTCACATGTCACCTTGGCGCTGTAGTTCAGTGGCACCGGAGGCCATTGGAGCCCAAGTTCAAACTACAGTAGATAACCACTTAATTGTGCACCCGGAACTCATGGCTGGATTAACCTGTTCTGCGTGCCCTGTTCTGATTTTTAGTGGCTAATTTTGGATCGATGCACACCGACTCAATCATTTCGTGTACGTTCACGAAGCCCATGACAAAACCTACACAAACCACACAAGAAGTATTGCACTTTTACATTCCATATTTACTTTATTCTGACCAACTTTTTGGCCTAATACGTTCAAAAGCATATAAATTTAATCTTGCATGTTTACATTATTTATGTACCACTGTGGCCACTATATCTGTATCAAATGCAGTTGTTAATATGCATGATATTTATTGTAACAGAGAACTGACAATAAAGACACAAAGGCACCGGTGAACATGAAACTACTTATATATGTAGCATGATTACACCTGGAATGTACCATATTTATGTCCTATTAAATGTATTATTGTGTACCATATTAACTTTTACTTAAGTCGATACCGATAACTTCTGGCAAGACCGATACGGATAAGTGGTAACGACTTTATTTTTATTTATTTAGATTTAACTGTAGTTTGTGTGCACACAGAGGTAAAAAGGATGTAAACTAAGGGGCTATCCACATGTTCCACACACACACACACAAAAGTTTTAGTATTTTTGCATCATTTCAGCCTCTCATTTGCACGGCAATGGCATTCTGGGAAATATATATTGGAAAAGCAGCATCCAAAGCGGGAAACTCCGATATCGCCGGCCTGCCGTTGCCGTGTAGACGGGCAATGCGAAAACGATGACGTCACAGTCACGTGACGAGAAGCGAGCTTTGACTAGAAGAACATAATATCAGATTATATCCACGGACATTACCACTCGACATTCTCCTTGTATTTTGTTGTCTTGTACTCCATAAAGACTCACAAAAGTCATCTTCCACTTCTCCTAAGTCTAAATGAGACTTGAAAAGTGAAAGAGTGGTCTGCTGGCTGACGGGGGCCAGTGTCTTCAGTGATGGGGGAGGACATTGCGGTGATTGAAGCGGACCCAGGGCTGTTCTTCCAGCTGGCTGTAGGTCAGCTTGTCAGGCGGCGTGGTTGTCTTTGTGGACATTTGCGGTGCAGTTGTGGTGATGTTTTGGGCAGCTGGTGGAGTTAGAAATGTTGAGACAATGTTTTTTTTTTTTAAATCTTGACTGAAAGTGTTGGCGAGGCATTTAGTGTATGTAGAGTGCAAGATGTCTGAAGAAGTGGGGAGGTTCCACACGATCAACGTCATGTTTGTTTACAGCACGTCACCCATAGGTATCATAGGACTGGTAATCTCTCCTCATTCGGGAGTTTTTAATGTTATCAGTATGACCTCGTATCGGCCTGCAAATTATTTAACTTATTTACTGTACCTCTAATGTACTGTGTATATGTCATATTTAATGTGCCATATTCAATACACTGCCACTGTGTCATATTTAATGCACCTTTAATGTTCCAGTGTGCATATGTTTTGCTTTTTATGTTTCGCAAATGCGTCATGCAGATTTGCCACCAAAGATGTAAATCTCATTGTGGTTGAAGATTTGATTCAAATCTAAATGCACGGGTTACGATGGGTTTCAAAAACGATATATTTGAAAAACAGAGCCGTTCGATACGATTCGATTCAACGGTTAATGTTTGTTGAGATAGATATTAATCTTACCTTATAAATAAAGATGCCAATTATATTTATATTTTTTTATCTCTTAAATTTATTGTATTTGGAACATTTATGTATTACCATGTGCCATACGTAGTGTTTTAAT
This sequence comes from Oostethus manadensis, assembly GCA_024372805.1. Taxonomy (NCBI): domain Eukaryota; kingdom Metazoa; phylum Chordata; class Actinopteri; order Syngnathiformes; family Syngnathidae; genus Oostethus; species Oostethus manadensis. The sequence continues at coordinate 2,464,379 of QODF01000078.1, read as the reverse complement.
CACAGGCAACATTTTACAACAATCAAGTTACAAAGCAGAATAGGGAGCATACTCTCCTCAGCTGGTCTGGCTGGTCAAGTTTTGCACCCTTCTGAAATAAATCCAAACTTTAGCGTCCAAACGCCGGCTGGCTCGGGGCGCGCCCATGCAGCAAGGTTAACATAATCTCCTCTATTGGTCTGGCTGGTGAGGTCTTGCAACCTTCTTGAAATGAATCCAAAAAGTTCCAAACTTCGGCAGTCAGACGCGTTTGTTAGCCGGCTAGCGTCAGCCGGTGCTAACTATGTTAGCTTGCCTATATAGCTCTGCTGCAGTCATTGTAAGCTATGGAACATGGCCGACAAATAAATTGCACTCGTGTGGGGAAACACTGTGCCATATTTACATCCTATTGATATCCAGTTAGTGCTTAAACTGTCATGATCCTTACCCAAAGTGTGTCACATGACAGGAAGCCAGACCGGTGTAGCACGAAGTGTAAATGGTGTCCTGTGCGGGGTTTGTTGAAGGTAGAATAGAACAATGGGACTTTTGTTGTTATTGGGTTGTGGGGGAGGCGGCGCACGTGTGGCGTACCCGACATGTTTGCGTCACGTTTGTCCCAGTGAAAGCACCGCGCTGGCACGGTTGTCACCACAGCCTCCAGTTAATTAGTTTCTGAAATTGAGTTTTGATGGAGCCTTTCCAGATCACGCAGCGACTAAATTTGCTGCTGTCTTATTGAAAGCCGCCCCCGCCCATCCTCCCCGCTTTGCTTTTCTCCTTCCCTTCCTCCAACGGTCCGTTTGGTCGGGTTCTGGTCGCGATGGCTCATATTAGCTCATTACACTCACGTAAAAGCGCGGTGGATGTGTGTGAATCAGAAAACGCTTGAAGCCGTTCTTCTCATCGGGCCAAACAACTTAATCTGATCCCCCCATCCCCATCCCACCCCGTGCCGCAACCCACATCACCCCTTTCTTTTCCCACCCTTCCCGCCGGAGCATGTCAGATGCCGCGCTCTTATTTGATTGCTTAGGAAAAGTGCAGTGATAGAGCAAACACCCGGTGAGATATGATGACAAATGGGTCCAGATCCCAGTAAATTACTTTCTGCTCAAATCGAAATTTCATTCAGTTTGCTGCTCGCTGAGATGAAGTAATCTAAATTGTGGACTCAGAAGGAAGATAGAAAGGAAGCCGGAGCAAGCATTTCATTATCAAGAGGTGGGCGGGGGAGGCAGGGCTGATGCTGGGGGGACGAAGGAGATGAGTAGAAGCAAATCTAAAGTGTTGACACCATGATTGAAAAGGTTAACCCATGCACATGATATATCAAGCCCACTAGCTACAGCTTTCTAATGGAAACATGGCGGTGATGGAGCGCCCTCAACAGTCCTAATGGCCACGGCACCACACGGGAAGCCTGGACACTCCCATTCCGACACGTTATTAGCCTGCCGGAGCGGCGGATTTATGCCTAACCTTGTCTGCACCATTTGACGGAATGCTGCGACTCCTTCATTTTTAAAGCCCTAAAGATGACACAATAATGACCTCTAATGAACTCTGTTTCCCGCAGAACGGCAGTATATCCGTGGTTGATGACATCGTCTAATTAGCATAACGGGCCATGAGACATTTTTTGTGTGCTTTGAATGCAAAGAATAATGATGTGGCCAATTGGATCAGAAAAAGTCTCTAGATTTCTCGCTTTTTTTGACAAATGGAGGTCTAAATACAGTAGAACCTCAACATACCAAATTAATTCATTCCGGAGTGGCTTTCATGTCTTGGAATTTTTTTATTGAGACGAGATTTACAAATCAATGGCATAGTTCGTTCCAGCCCCCTCAAACAGTCGTATAAAGTGTAAATATTGCACCTACCTGAAAGATATATGCTCATTAATGACAACGTAATAATTCACATGTGCATGAAAAAAACCAATGAGAAAATAATAAAAAAGCCATGAAAAATAACAATAAATGTTATGTATAATGACACTTTACCATTTGGGTCGAGCGAAGTGACCTTGAAGGCAGAAATCATACGTAAGTTTACGTACTGTAGTTTCATACTTAACACTATAATTTTTAATATTTAAATTTTTAACAATGGACTGGAGCTTAACAGGACGCCGTGATTGGCAATCGTTGAGAGGAAAAGGATAATTAGAGATAACCAATGGGGGGGCAGCTTCTTCTTCTATGGTTTTACAGCGGTCCATTGCTTTGGTGCTTGTATGGCGGTGCAGTACATTCAAGAATCTGAGCAGCACTTTCGATTTTCATTTTCTGAATAATATGTTTTCGTTAAATGGGACGGAAATGTCTTCAAAGCGCAGTTTGTATTGTGACACCTTTGTATATTAAGGTTTTCGTAAGTCACTAACAACACGGAACCTTCCTGTACATGTTCTTAATCTCTCTCAGACCAGGTGCATTGGGCGTGGTAAGACAGCGTTACGATGCCATCTACCAAACCATATGCCACATTCACGGGCAGTCCCGTTATAAAGATTTTATGAAGGCTAACGGGTAGCGCCAAATCCATTTCTGGTTCCCCAAATGGGAAATAAATAAATGAATGTACGGGTATCGCTGGTGTGCACACAGTGTAAAAATAAATGCTCCCTTTTCTCTTGGTAGATTATTCGGGAACAGCGGCGCCTGCAGCGCGTGTGGTCAGTCCATCCCCGCCAGTGAGCTGGTGATGAGGGCGCAGGGCAACGTCTACCATCTCAAGGTAAACATCAATAAAAGGACTTGCGGGTAGTTCAGGTTAGACCATGGCTTCTCAAATAGAGGGGTGGGCCCCCCCTGAGAAGGGTCATGAGACATTTACATACTAAAATGCGTATTGTGTTTAATAATGTATACACTATATAATAATAGTAATAAATATAATTAATTTCTGATAATATTCATATTTCTCTGAATTAATCTGTACTGTTTTGATATGTTTTATCACTTTGAAGGTATAACTCACTTATGCAGAACTTATCCAGAACTTTTAATGGACGTGTTTGGAGTTCTGCAGAAAAGTACATTTTACTGCCAGTGATGTGGTTTGCATAGTAAAAGCCTGTGCATGAAGGTGACCCGTTTAGTTGAAAACCCCTCATGAGCCGCTAGCGGGGTTAATGAGCAGCTCCTAAATTGAAGGTCGTTAGTCAAGGTAGCACCGAGTTTGCGTCAAGGTGTGTTCTTAATTTGGGGGCCTCTTTTTTTTGTTTTTTTTTTCTGGTGTCATCCCAGTGTTTCACATGTTCCACCTGCCGGAACCGGCTCGTTCCTGGGGACCGGTTCCACTACATCAACGGCAGCCTGTTCTGCGAACACGACCGACCCACAGCGCTCATCAACGGCCACTTAACTTCCTTGCAGGCCAACCCGCTACTGCCCGACCAGAAGGTGAGAACCTTTTTTTTTGTTGTTGCTGTGAATGACCCCGGCAGTTTTCCTTCTTTGGTGTGTTCTGTGTAAAAGGCAAAGCAGATGATGAATTATTGTTTTGAATTCTGGCAAATTCAATTCTGACTTATCTAGATTCTCCCTTTTTGAAAAAGCGACATGTCAGCCGCTTCCGGTCACCCGCGCTGAGAGCCACATCTCCACATAGCTACTACATCATGGGTGTCCAAAGTGTGGCCGGGGGGCCATTAGCGGCCCATGGCTGTTTTTTATTGGCCCGTGACAAATTAACTTTAAAAATAAAAAAAGAAAAATATGCAGTAATTTTACAAAAAGAATGGAAATGCAATCTAATGAAAAAAGTACTTAAATACTCAAGAAAGAAGAAAGTTGTAATGTTGTGATAATCTAAAAAAACCAGCAAATTAACTTTATCTTATTATTTTTGGGAACTGAGGTTGCGGGAAAAAGGTTACGTTTTGAAAATAAAGTCTAAATAAAATAAGAAGAAAAAAGTTGTAATTACAAAAACATTTATGAATAGAAAATTTGAAATAAAAGAAAAACATTTTTAATTTCACAAAAATAATGTAAAGTAAATTTTTTTTAATGAACTTGTAATATTATGAGGAAAAATAATGTAATTTTAGTAGCATGGATGAAATATATTTTTAAATTCCTAATGCGAAGTATTAATTTCCTAATACTATGAAAAACACAGCAAAATATAATTACGTTGGTAAAATACTTTTATTACCATTTATTTGATTATCCTTATTAGACTCTGCTTTACAGACAACATCCCACAGTTTTTCTGCCGTTTTTCATGGGAGGTCCCGGAAGGACAAAAGTCATAAATGAGGCTTGCGCTCTCAAGCCACATTTGAGTCCGTAAAAAAATATATCAAATGAAGCCACTTTATCAATGCGATCACTTCTCCTGCTAGCTGATGAATGGTAGCCGGTGCGTGTTGCCCACCCAGGGCGGCAGAGCCGACTTGCCCTGGCTGGCGAGGTGCAATGGGGGGTGAGGACAGCAAGGAATAATGATGTGGGTTGTTGTGAGTCCTTGTATAAGATGGCGGTGTTTTTAAGTAAAAAAATAATATTGATATTATAAAATGTGGCTTGCGCCTGCGCTCGCTCGTAAATGTCATAAGCTTGGAATCGAAAAATGTTTTCACTGATGTCGTTGCCGCAACATGGCTGCTGGGCGCGCAGCAGACACCCATTCGTGTCCCACGTGTGACTGAAGTCGGATCAGTGCTCCCATCCTTCACGCTGGAATCTGAGCATCGCTATTACACGTCTGCGCAGACGGCCTGGGGCCCGCGGTTGGGCGAATGACGCGTTAATAGACGTCTCTCAGCGCTCACCTGGGCCGAGCCGCGCAGCCCCCTGCCCCCGAAGGAAGTAGGCGGAGGAAAGCTGCGGCGCATCAGACGCCTGATCCGATCTCCACGGCGCCATTGAAAGCAAAACAGGAGCCTAATCCTACACGAAGGGCGCGCTCGTTCGTCATTGCGCCCGCAGGAGATGTAATCACGTCGGCCTCCCGAAGCGGCGCCCTCGGAGAGGAATTACGTTGTCGTTTCACCTTGAGTGCTTTGGAGTAGCGTTAGAGCGCCTCTAAATCCTCGGCGTCACGAACCTTTTAGGGGCTCTTTAACAAATCAGCTCGTGGCGCATCTCAATTGAAGGCGGCCGCATTATGGAGCTTAGTTTTAAATGTCTGAGTCCTCGCCGCATCCCCCCTCCGCTTGCTCGCATGCAGCGTGGCAGCGGCGGGCGTAGTAAACACAAGGTCTCATTGTTTATTTATGTGCATACATCAATTGTAGTGAAATCTGCTGCATTATTGATGCTAAAGTGCAATGTGTACATTTAATTATAGCAGAGAGAATTATTAAATAAACACACGCGGCTGTTGTTTGGTGCCGTGACTCCGTGTTTGATGCCCGTCTATTAAGCTAGCTTCTCGTGCACACGCTGCTCTGACCCCCGGTGGGTGGGGGGCCCACGCCGCCCTCCCAGCGCCAGTCGCTTTAATTAGCCTCCACTAGCAGCGTGCTAACAGACTCCAGCCCGGCCTGTAAATCAGGAATCATGGGAAATAAAGTAAAAGTTGAAGGCTTGTGGGTAATTATCTCCACTCGCGGGTTCCGCCGCATGAACGCCTCCCGCCGTCCTCTCCGAGCTGCCGCTTAATTAGACCAAAGAGACACCAGATGGCTTTCACAGCACCGGGTGATCAATACCGCAAAAAAAAAACAACCCTCACTGACGGCGCCGCTCCTCTTGTTGCAGGTGTGTTAGACGGACGCGGCGGAGGAAGCAGGATGTGTGCCTTCATGTTAGCCCTCACTCATCGTCACCACAGACAGCGCCCTGAAGGAACCTTTCCAGCCGCGGTACAAGTGGCGGGCCTTCAAACTCCCCGTGGGCGGATACTTGCACTTACCGCGTCCCAGTCGGACCCGGGACCTTGACCCAACAAACTTGGAGGGACTCTTGAGGAAGAGACTGATGACTTAATGAGGTCCAAGAGATATTTTTTTGTTTTTTTGCGGATGGGAACTGCGTCATTTTTTTCTTGTTTTCTATTGTCAACATGGTGATCCCGCTTTATTTTTTTTCGACATTGTGGGGGGATTGCGAACCCCTCTCTTCTTAGCTGGTGTGTCTACAAGATGGCTCTTTGTGCACATGTATTTGTAAAATGACCACGTATGTACAGTTTGCATGTTAATGTCGTCGATGTCCACTCCCTCCACGCTGCCGGAACAAACCGGACCAAACTGAACATGGGGCCCCTAATCGTGTAGACTCTCCAGACATTTTAATGCTGAATGAAAGAGAAATTTATTTGTGATATTTTCCGAGACATTTGCTCCAGTACGGTGTATTTAATTAATTAAAAAAATATGGACAGTTGTATGTATTTTCTTACATGAAGTTCACCAATGGAACACCTTTGATGTTCAATACAATCTGTTGTGAGGAAATAATGTACCCATTTGCTACCCAGAAAATTTGTGGATATTTGGTAAAAAAAATAAAAAATGTCTCAAGAAAATCTGTAATTTACAGTATATACAGGACACGTGTACAGCCCACAGTTTTTACATGTTTGCTGTTATACTTCACTAATGTATTGTCCCTGAAGGCACCACAGTAGTGTTAAAAAAAAATAGCAGTCCAGTGTGACTAACCAGAATAAGTTATTGGTATATTTTTATTGCTACATGGCAAACAAGGTCCCAGTAGGTGCAGTAGATTCTCAATTGGCCCCTATTTAGGGATGAAAGCAGCACTTGTTGAATATTCATTTCTCTTTGAAAGCCTGAGGAAAATGGGTCCTTCAAGACATTGTTCAGAAGAATGGCGTACTTGAATTAAAAATTTGATTGGAGACGGGAAAGCTCATGATGTGTGAAAAAATGTCTGTTCAGCTAAAATGAACTCCAATACCTTAACATGGAGAGCAAAACCAGAAACACGTAGCAGAAAACGAAAGACAACAATCAAAATGGATGGAAGAATCACCAGAATGGCAAAGGCTCAGCCAATGATCAGCTCCAGGATGATCGAAGACAGTCTGGTGTTACCTGTAAGTACTGTGACATCTCTGTGGAGCTCATCTATGTATAAGAGTCCACTGTTAAAAAAAAAAGCCATGTGCAGAAGAGGTTACAGGATTGCCAAACCCTAGAAACCAAAAAGTTTGTACAAAATAGTTTTGTAAAGTCAACGGCAGATGCAATTTTTTTGAACACACCCCTTTCAACTAATTGGCCAATTGCACAGCCTTAAGAGCGTACATATAATGAATAATGGGTCTTGTTTGTTTTTTGGGAATCTACTGATAACTTGTTTGCCATGTAGCAATAAAAATATACTAATAACAGTACTTCCTTTGGGTATTTACATTGGACTGCTATTATTTGGAAAACTACTGTATAACTTTCTCCAATGTTATAAATCCATGCATTGATGGACCATCTTACATGATCATTCATTAGGGGCGTGCACCTTTACAATGTATATGTTTGAACAATGGCAATTAAAGAGAGAAGGCGACGGTTCTGGTCCATCACAGCCCTTCCCCGCCGTCACATCTCATGACGACAAGGACCACCAGAAGATGGATAAACATGCATCCCCTCTTTGTGTTCACACCACGGCTCGCTATTCATCACCCGGCCGGGCCGACACAAATGGAGGAAAATGTCCCTCTGGAAAATTAAATTACGGCGCCGAGCAAGAGGGAGGCGTCTCACTCGCTCTCCGACAGCCGCAAATTGAACGGCCTATTTGCAGAACAAATTGCTGTTTGAAGTCCTTGCAGGACCTAATGGGTCTAAAGGAGCAGCCCCCTCTTGCTAATGGACCAGACGCTTATCTGCTCAGGCCGGGCTGCACAGGACAAGACCGCCATGAGAAGTGGATCCACTTGAAGAGAGGGGCGGAGCTTTGCACTTCTTTAAAGTTACTAAACCACTTCAGTGACACTTGGTCGCTCACATATCAGTTGAAGGTTTGTACAATTTTGTTCATTTCCTGCGAGGTTTGGTTTTTCGTTAGGTGCTAAAAAATCCCAGTTGGCCTAAACGCGTCGCAAGAAACCTCGTGACATGGGTCTGTTTTCTTATTGGTCGCAAGAGTGTAACCCGGGAAGGAGGTTGAGTGAGTGAAATGAAACAACGCTAAACAAAAAAAACGGAACTTGGCCTAAAAAAATAATCATTTAATAACAATCTGGACAATGTAGCCATTTATAGTTCAGTAATAAATATACCAGCGCCGTTTAAGAGGACGTCTTAATCCCACCACCGTCTGAATCCAAGATAGCTGCTACCAGGCAATAAGCTAACCAAAGATGGTAAGTCACGTGTTTAGTCTCGATAGAGTCCTCCCTCACTTATTGCTGTCCACCCGATGGTGGACACCGGGGGTTAGGGCTGCTGTCAAGCTGAAGAAGGAGTCCTATCGAGCATGGATGGCTTGCAGAACTCCCGAAGCAGCTGAGAAGTACCGGCAGGCCAAGCGGGACACGGCTTCAGCGGTGGTCGAGGCAAAAACTCGGGTCTGGGAGGAGTTCGGTGAGGCTATGGAGCACGACTTTCGGTCGGCCTCGAAGAGGTTCTGGCAAACCGTCCGACACCTCAGAAAGCGGAAGCAGCCCCCAGTTCACACTGTTTACAGTGCGGACGGGGGCTTGCTGACCACGACTGTGGATATAGTTGGTCGGTGGAAGGAATACTTCGAGGCCCTTCTCAATCCCACTGACATGCCTTCCATAGAGGAAGCAGAGTCTGAGGATACGTACGTGGACAGTTCTATCACCGTGGCTGAGGTAATTGGGGTAGTTGAATCTCTCCCCAGTGGTAAGGCTTCGGGGGGTAGACGAGTTCCGCTCAGAATTTCTCAAGGCTCTGGATGTTGGAGGACTGTGTTGGTTGACACGCCTCTACAACATTGCATGGAAGTCAGGAACAGTACCTCTGGACTGGCAGACCGGGGTGGTGGTCCCCATTTTTAAAAAGGGTGACCGGAGGGTGTGTTCCAACTATAGGGGGATCACACTCCTCAGCCTTCCTGGGAAAGTCTACTCCAGGGTGCTGGAGAGAAGGGTACGACCGTTAGTCGAACCTCGGTTAGAGGAGCTGCAATGTGGTTTTCGTCCCGGTCGCGGAACACTGGACCAGCTCTACACCCTTGCAAGGGTACTCGAGGGTATGTGGGAGTTTGCCCAACC